>JAGDQP010058267.1:0-12588 GCA_022664845.1 Lepisma saccharinum
AATTTGTAGTGTATCTGCTTTCATGTTAAGTACCCATACTTCTCCCCAGTGTTCGATTTGTGTAATTTCCAGAGAGGGGGAAGAATTAGTGAGATATGTATTATACAGTATTTTGGGATCGTCCATATCCTAGGTTAGAGGTATATGTAAACAGTATCAGAGAAGGAATTTCATTAACACACAAAGAGATAGTTTGTGTAAATATTACATACATGTCCAGCTATCTGTCTCCAGCCATAGACCTCTAAGCAGAGATTGAGTTGCCTTTCTTAAGTGAAACTTTTATTTCTCAATCTTTTAACAATAATTTCTTCACCTATAATTGTCGATTAAACATCTTTTCAATGATTCTACACCAATTCAATAAGGTCACTAGTTTTTAATCATGACCAGTTCTTCTGAGACCTCTGCTCCAAACTGCTTGATGGTACAATACCACTTACACCACACGAAACGTTCTCAGCAAATTATGCAGTCGAGTTCTGGATGTCGTGTAATGACGTGGAAGGGCATATGTAGGATTGTTCTTGACCGTGGTTCACACAGGTACATGTGTACATCACAATGTAAAAGCATAACTCTGAATTCCCTTTCCTTTTCTCGTATATAAATACATGACTATCATACCATGTTTACCAAAAATAATTGGCCACTACCTGAAATGTTTGGCTGAAGTCCTTGCTCCGTCAAAACTTGGTGGCGCCACCTCTTGCTCGCTATAACAGCCGCCACCCCCTGAGGCATACTCTCAACTATGTAGTAAAGGACGTTTTCTGGAATGTTCGGCCATTCCTCTTGCAAAATGGATGTTTGCGCATCTTTTGAGTCCTCACTCGTCGGTCCAACTCGTTCCAAAAGTGTTCCGTTCTGTTGCATTGAGGTCGGGGCTCTGGGCAGGTCAATCCATGCATTGTTCTCATCATACCACCGCATAGTAGCTGCCTGGTAGGGTCTATGTTAGCTTGAAAGTATCACGGGTCAATTTTATAGAAACGCCACAATGTTGGAAGTATTTCATTGTCTAGAATTTTACAATACGGTTCTGCATGCTATCACGAACAACCATCAAGAGTCCCATACCGTAGTACATAAAACACCACCATACCATAATTCCACAACAACTAAATTTCCTGGTGGGTGCTAGGAACTTCAGTAGGCATTTCTCGAGTAGTCGACCAAGCATATTTCATCCATCGTATTTCAAAAGTTAATTTATTTTGTGTTTCAAGTACATAATAATTAGCATATAGTGGTACCGGATTTAAACAAAATCAGCTTTGAGTGGAGTTGGCAGCACTGGTTTAAACATGGCAATACTGCTTACGGCTATGACTACAATGTTTAGTCGCTATGACGTGAAAGTTTCAACCAATTGTAATACATTATATTTCTCCTCTTTCTTCAGTTCCTTTTGGCTGTCAGCAGCTAAACTTTTGGACTTGACCATTTCTTTCACTGCTCTATCGATTGCTCATTGTTTGGATAAGAAACGAGATTATCGATTTGAGATGTTCCATGTTCCCTTGTCAGTATTCGTAACCCTGTGCAAATTTGGAATCGAAACATTCCTTCAATTCTTCTTTTCGGTTGCTCTTTCACTTTTACCTCCTGCCAGTGCGTGAAGAAAGAAAATATTTTTATTTTTTTCGGACTTCTGATCATACTCTTGGTGTTTCTTTAAACATGAGAGGTAGAATTCTCGTATTTACTGACCAGGGACGGCGCCAGGATAAAATATCCGGGGGCTACAACATTTTATTTGAAAAACTTGGGGGCTGATTAATAACACACACACACACGTATATATATATTCTTCAAATTTAAGTTAGGATCAAACTTGTTTCAGAAATATTTTGGTTGGACTTCGTGTCAAACTACTGTGGTTACTTTTTTTTAAATATATGTTTTTATATTTTACATAAATATTAACTATTTTTAATATAAATATGACTTTTAAATATAATACATCTATTTGCAAGAATTAAAATAATATATTTAAACAAATTTAACTCCTAAAGTGAAACAACACATTTCACAAGATTCATTATTTCTCTTGTAGAATAAAATTCAATTGCAGCGTTATGCAATATAGTTTCGATTTATAGAATGAATTCTCACTACTTTAGTAACACCTCATTACTTGGTATATGAAATAAAAGAATTATGTTCAGTTTTCTGATATAAAAAGGTCTATAATACCTAAACCCATAATATCTATAATGCCTATAATACCTAATACGTAAAAATATCTATAATAAATATCTAATTTTTAAGTAAACTCGCGTACTTAATATCTACAGCATGAGCTTTGGGTAAACACTACGTCTATAATTGAATACGTCTGTTTTTGTGTGCACTTGAGAACTTATCTACAACTTGAGTTATGTCCAGAGACTTAGCAAGTTTCTTCTCAATTGAAAGTACAGATAAAGCATTTAGCCTATCAGTGCCAGTTCTATTACGAAGATAATCTTTTCGTTGGTGCACACTGGAAAATGTTCGTTCACATTCAGCTCTTGATGGATGTATGAACATTGCAATAACAAATAGTTTATGCAGTTCGTGAAAAGCAATTTTGAAATTCTCCAGCATGGAAAGAAGCTCTTGAAGACTTTTTACTTTTACATTCTTTTCTGTCTCATAGCGTCTGATGACTTTGAGACGAGTTTCAGTTCTAATACCAGACTATCTAAGTCACAATAGTGACGACCGAAAACATGCAACTTTTCCTATTTAAGAAAATGTTCACTCTGTGGGTAGAAATAACTTACTTCAACTAATATACTGCTGCTATTTGTAAATCTTTCTTTCAACTCGGAAATAAGGCGATCAAGCACTGGAAACTATATTTTAATTCTGACATCTTCTTCAGTTATTGGGATATTGTTTTCAGCTGACACACTTTCGACAGTACAATTCTGAAACCGTTTTGCAAGTTTTCGAATGTTCTCATTATTACTAACAGTTTCAATATTATTCCCCTCTGAGAATACTTTTACTTGTGTCTGGAGTACATTTCTGTTGCAACAATTCGATTTAATGTCAAAAGTATGGCAGGGAATAACACAATTGCGTAAATTAGTAACCAGATACGAACTACTAAGCAGTCGATGTAACTTGAAAGGAGAAATGTTTTTATAGTGATTTTTATCAGAGATGATTCAGGCAGGGAATTTGACGCTGTGTTGATACTAGTTATACTGATATTTTATTATTCTTACAAGTTACATGTCTAACACTCAATCATGTTTTTAAACTGTGGAGCAAATACATTATATTGTATTAATCAAACTGGGGGGAGGCTACAAGGGGGGCTAAAGTAGATTTGGGGGGGGGGCTTCAGCGCCGTCCCTGCTACTGACACGTAAATGTTGTTCTGTGCCTTTATTACGACTATTACAGGTTTCATAAACTTTTCCTTATTAAGTTTCCACGGAACTAGCCTTACAGATAAAGATGCGATTAATGAAAAATGTAACTTCCTTCCGTTTTTCCTTTTTTTTTCTTTGTTTCTGCTTATTTCTGATGTTGGTCCGCGCTGTATTTGAATTGGTTCTGCAATACTGCATTCATGCAGCTGGACACACAAACATATTACAGTTTACTATGCAAATATTTTTAATTTTAAGACCTTTAGACGTTTTTAGTTTGAATATATTTTAATTTTAAGACCTTTAGACATCTATGGCTCAGGCAGGGATAGGGCGTGGAGAAAATGTTAGAAGGTAGGCCAGGGTCTATTTTGTAGGTACCATCCCGATATTTGCCTGGTGTGACTGAAGAAATACTCTGGGAAAACCTGTCAGGATTGTCGGCCACTAGGATCAATCTCAGGACCGTCAGAATGCTACGCCAAAGCTCTACCACTGAGCCACGGCCGCTTGGGGCGTGTTTTTGGTGTATCTGGTGGAAAATTTAAGACATTGCTAATCATCATATATATTGGATTGGGAACATGTGATATGTAACCAACAGATCCATATAAAATGAAAAAGAATACATGGAGGATTCGAGAGACTGCATGGGAAGTGTTGTACTGGTAAAAATATAGTTGCTTGTAATCGTCTACTGACAGATAATACGTTAATAACATAGTTAATAATTATAATTTATCATGAAGCGAATATTTATAATTATACGTATCGATATTAAACATTGTTTTTGTCTAAAGTGCTTATCATAATTATCACTAAGAATTATAACAGAAGACGGCTGATTCACACAGCCAAGTTGCTGATGGTTAGTTCGTATGACAAACCCAAACGGCGGTTTATAAGTAGGTCAAAGAACAAAGCGAATGAAATATTCCTGTTCGTAGATAAATAACACTTATATTTTAAAAAGCAATGAATCAACGCAATTCAGAACGCATAAAGGAAAATCCGAAGATATTAAAATAATGACTGTTTCTTTTCAATGACTTTGTATGTTTTAACCCCTTCACCTCTACAATATTTCATTACGTGACTAATGCCGTAGAAAAAATACCCGTATAATAAGAGGGACAGTCACATGGAAACGAGTCTGACGTCAAAAAGTGTCATTGAGCATTTATTACTCCCAAAATAATCTCCAAAACGGTTACATTTATCCTACTGGGAAATAAGATCGTCAATCCCATTCTTGAAGAAGTTTCTGAGCTGCCGACGGAACAACTCATGCTCAATGGACACTTTTTCCGCCTGATTCGTTTCCATTTGACTGCCATTTATATATAGATTTAAAGCAATCTTTCGTGAAATTCTCCTAGATATGTGTCAAGAAATATAGATGTTGTTTAAAAGAAGAGTGAGGAGTTTATCACATCTTTATGAAGGCATGTTTTAAACACTTCTAGCGCATTTAGCTTTACAGAATTAAAGACATTTTTGTATAAATTTTGTCCGCAATGCTCTCACAAATTTCGTCTTTCTTACTATTGAACGAAGCTTATCTATTTACTGACAGTGAGACAACGCGGAATCAATTCACGTGGGATATTAAAACTGCTAATATTATAACTTGTGTGAGAATGTAAAAAAATAATGCAAATAGTGTTCCAGTGTTCCAGAGGTAAATTGTATTCAAAAAATTGAGTGTTGCGATTCTGCTAACAATCGCCAAGGCTCCAAGGCTCCCTTGATACCATAATTATGCAGCTAATGTTAACTGCGCAGTCCGAATGTGTCACTGTAAGTTGCTCATAATTCTCATAGTAACCATCACAAAGGTCAGCACGTACTTCTTCTACCCGTTTACCTAAACTGACTTATACCTCTTTGGTCACTAACACGCACGCGCGCACCCATTGTTCCCGATGCACTCCCCATACAACAACATTGTAAGACTTAAATACACCGCTGTCTCGGGACCTCTGCACCGATCAAGACGGTTCCGGTGGCTCTCAGCTAGTCTAGCCAAGAACTTTCCAACGATACCTCAACCACGTATTAACACTTTCTGGTTCATGAGATGGCACTGACAGACAGATGGACAGACAAAGCGGGAATAATAATAATTATAAAGTATATCTGCCTGTCTGTCTTCCATCTGACTTCAAAGCACAGCCATTACAAAAATTATTGTTTCCTATGTTTAACTTTGAATAGAAATGTCACTTAAAAGCAATAATGCTTTTTTCTCAATTTATAAATTGATTACTTTGTTCTTCCGCTTTAATTGTTTTTATTAAAATAAGACAGACCCGTTATAATTAAATATATAACGTGATGAAACCAAAAGGCAATACGTTCCACTTTTTTCTCAACAGAGAACAGTGTCATTCACCGTTAGTTTTGAGAATCGCTGATCTTATTTTTTAGTTACTGACAAACGGACAAAGTGGGAATATAGGGTTCCTTATTGTTAGCAATAGCACGCGCTATCCTACCGAGGGACTGTGACCAGCGCTTGAATCACTTGAACTGTACAAACGATGCTTTTATAATGTAAACTAAGGGTTATTTTAGTGCAAGCGCGTACGTGACATGGATCATCCAACGAAAACCTGGGGTAATTAGTCACATGAAATTGCTTCCAACGTTTTACTTATGTACGCAAACACTGAAAATGTTTGTCCTTTATTTTCATTTTTGTGCATTTGATGACACTCGATTAGCATGACATTCACAACCAATTAAGAGTGAAACTTCTCTCTCTAAATTAACGCAACTAGTTTCTGTGGAGCATAAAGGAGAGGATGAAGCTGTACTCTGATGACATATCTCACCACTGTAACTGATAACTTTAAATTAATTTCTTCTAGGCCAAGACACTTCAAACAAACGCATTACAGAGGAGGTTTGATCCATTTTGTAGAGAATATTTTTGTTGACAGTTCAGTTTGTCGAGAAATATATATCGTCGACAGGTCACTTTATCAACAGACACGTTTCGTCGACAGGTCGCTTCATCAGCAGATACATTTCGTCGATAAATCATTTTGTCAACAAGTGCGGGTTGTTCGCAGCTCATTATGTGGACTCCTGAAAGCCATAAATACAATTTAGTTCAATTCTGAACTATAATATGTATTGCGAAAACTACAAGCTTCGTTTCTTCTAAATGTTTAACTCTGTAATTAATATTAAACATGGCACATATAATAAACAGAGAGAGAACCTTTAGATGAGACCTTTGTATGCTGTTCACAGACGCAAAGAACATTGCGAACCTCACAGTCAAGGATTTTGCAAAGAAAAGAAAATAATTTAAAGTTCATGGAGAAAATATAACACAGAGAGAAAAAAAAAAAAAAGAGAACGTAACGAAAAGAATAAATGAAGTAAAATTTTCCACAGCATAATTGTCTGTTTGATGAATATGGATGACAGAGATTTACTTTGTCGCTGTGACTGTCCACATTTTCTTAATATTATTGACTAATTCACGCAATATGAGAAATATTCAAATTTATTCATGAAATTCCGCACAATCATCCTTTCCTGCCAGCGAACAGAAGAAAAAGAAATTTAATATTAATTCCATAAAGTCATCTTCATTTATTTTTTTCTATCGATTTAATTTGCTTTCCTATGTCAAGTATCTTATTTGTAATCGAAAATAATTATTGGACATGCAACCATATATTTTTGTGTTAGTGGAAGCAAATGTAATAATATTATATCGTCAACAGAAATTTAATTAAACTCTTAAATATACAGATGCAAATGCCCAACCTTATCTTTAAAGAGATGTTATTCTTTAGCTATTTCGCATATGCAATAAACAGGAAGTTTGCACTAAACACACACACAAATGAAAGGATTTATAAGGTTTTGGCATGAATTTCTTAGTAAGGTAAAAACCCTAAAGCTGTTAGCTGAGGCTCGGACACTTACGCGTGTTTCTGTTTTCTTCCTTCCTTAGTAATTTCTATAATTAGTATGAGTTGTTTCTAAGTCGATTATATTACTGTTATGAGTCCTAAAAGCTTAAACTGAAAGGTTAACGAGAGATAATAACATAACATTTATTGAATTTGTTGTTAACTAAATAAATTCCGAAGAAAGCATTAAATAAATATCAGGAAACAATATACGGGTATTTGTTTTTAGTTTGTTGTGAATAATTAAGTAGGCTTATAATTTTGAAAATAGTTCGTAGAAACAAAACCATTTATTTTGGAAATAAAATAAATGTGAAGAAAAGTTTTCAAGTATACTAGCTTTATAAAATTACACCGAAAAGTAAAATAATAGTAATAATAATTTACTTTGGCAGCCCTAAGCTCAGCTCGTAAAATGTTAGTGGATCCTGAAGGAAAACAAACTTGGTAGCCGGCTGTAACATGTTAGCAATAAGATTTAAACAGCGTGAGTTTGGCATTTAGGATTACAGACATTAAATTTTGGAGAGCAAATTTAGGACCACAGAGCTCCCTGCTAAAGGTTATCTAACTCCTATGCAAAAAAAATATCATTGCTTTCTTTATAACGCAGTTACAAAGACATGCATGTATATTTGTAAAGGTTTATTTCACTCATTGTAGATAGTTTTCAAACAAAAGCTGTTTTGGGCTTCCACCAGATTCCTTCGGAACTCATCACGGATTGAACTAAAAAAAATGAAATTCAAAATGAATATCTCACGATATTTTAAAAGTAATAAATTTCTGGTTACAGTCATCTTCCCTATACAAATTCAGAGCTTATAATTTCAAAATAAAACTCAGCGTTGTTCAGAACCTCCAGATACGAAAATTAACGAAGATCGTATATTTTAAAAGTAAAGAGCTTTAGTCGCCCTCATCTTGGAATTGTACAGTTAAATATTTTTACTTCAGGATGAAACTTTGTCATAATGCATTACAACGTCTAAATAAAGTGTTCTCATAAATATTAAGGGTAACAGGTAAGTACAAGTAGTCTTTCTTTTGACTTGTCTAAATGGAGCGAATTTTGTCTAGTTTCCTCTGTTCAGATTCCCACACTACATTACTATTACAAATATACTTTCAGCATAAAATTTGTGAAGAAAATGCAAAAAATGATGTCACTTGCTGCTGTAACAAAAAGCCTAAGATTCAAATTGTTGCAACACTTTTCCCATCCAATATGATATATCCATCGTGGGGGTGCTGAATGAGTTTTTTCAAAGAGTTTTTCTCAGTCATATCATGCAAATTCCGGGATGGTACCTACAGATAAAGTCCTAGCTGAACCTTCCACTATCCTCCCCCCACCTTATCCGTACCTGAGGCTGAGATTCCTAAAGGCCATAAATAAAATTAAAATTCAGATCGTGGGGGCATCTATGTGATGGTCGAAGTGATCAATATAAAAATCATAAGCAAAGCAAAGATGCTAATATTTACTTAGAAGGGTCCACAAACTTTCCAAGTTTTGCAGGATTTTATCATTAAAAAACAACATCGAATCTGACAGACCACTATTTTTGGAAACTACAACCTTTCCCCTATTACAAAGTGTATTAAAACCTATAATTTTAAACATATTCTGAGTCCAAGTACTAGTCTTGAACGTTATATTGTTTCGAATTTATTCGATGAATGAGAAAACGAAACAATTGGTTTGGAACAAATTAAACTACAACGAATATGAAAACTAGAAGATCGAATGTACAGTGCAAATGCCTAGGCTTTGTATTTGAGAAATATTATAAATGAGTCAATGAAGGGTGAAAAAGTAAATAAGAAAATATCTATAGGAAAAGATGCATTGACAAACAATAAATATTTTTCTGTGAGAATAAAGAATTGTTTGAAATATTAATTAAAATATTGTGTGTGTAGTATTTGTTTAACATAGGGCAAACATGTATCGTAACACTTATTTCGAATGTGGTTCATTACGCCTAAATTTATGTTAATTCAACACAAAAACGGAATTTCGGTAAGCACGCGATCCATCCAGGACCCACTTATTGGATACGTCCCTGCATATACGAAACCAAAGATATGGAACTTTATTTAAAAATATAAATATAGTAAACCTTGAGAAAAGAATCTACATTAAAAAAGCTCCTTCCTTCTTCCTTCTACAGGGTTAAGGGTAGCGTTAAGGCGATGTACTTGGTTGTTTCGCTTTTCTCGAGACCTTGCATGTTTTTTTCTTCATTCAACGACCTTTGCGTGAAAGAAAACTTACTCTTTCAATCACTCTGTTACGATATTCCGTGACGTAGGTTTAATGAATTAGTCGGATATCACGGAAATACCTCTCATTCTATGTTGATTTCGCGAATAACTGTTCCAAAGGTGGGGTAAGAAAACCAACCTTCTACTCTACAATTATTATAAACTTAGTTCCCCTACAGCTTATTCACATACAATATTGAAATTGTATTTTATATATGCAGGCACACGTGGCCAATGTAATCATGATCATATCTGAGTTCCGCTGATTTGACATTTCTTTAAGAAGTTATATTGTATTCTTGCAACATGCCGCATGAGACACTAAATTTTGTTTTTTTTTATGATATTTAAATATACATTTTTTAGCCGTTAGATTTACTTTCTTTATGATGCGTGTTTCCATATCATAAACGTTAAATTGTTCTGCCTGTTCTTTTTCAGATTAGAAAATTGAATAAAGAAAACTTAACGTTATTAGATTTCAAGAACAATTGTAGCCACAGATCATTAGAGATCAGAATATAAAGGTTCAAGTGGAAATATACGATTCTCAATGTTTAACTCATAGACCTTCGGGCATCCAAATAGTATAATAATATTCAAGGGTATATCTTAGACTCTTTCTTTCATCCCAAACTCGATCGTTGTGTTTTGTATTTGAATATTATTTATGACCTTTAGGTATTTCATGCTCAGGCCGGAATAGCATGAGAAAGAGGATGTTGTGACGTAATCTGCCAGGGCCCGGTTAGTAGATACCATCTCGGCATGCCCCTGGTGTGACTGAGGGAAAAGTCTGGGGGAACCAATTAGATTTTTTTGTTTTTGTAAAATTAATACCTACAAAATAAGCTGTATTTGTAGAAACATTATCCAATAAAAAGCAACCTTGAAACATATTGTATTCCAATTATTCTGTTCTGAAACTGTTTATGTTAACCAAAGATGTATTCTTATTTTTTGTATCAAAAATAAAGTAATCAATCGACAGTGATTAAACTGGAGCTGTGCGGACGTTCTGCAATTATGGAAGAAGCCTAAAATATAACATAAAAAACATCAACATCATAACAGCAAATATAACATCAAAAAAGAAGATTGTGGTGCTAATTTGCACATTGGAAGTGAAGGTGAAAAAATAGGGAAAATCCTAGAATAGAATAGAGAAAAATTGAGTTGAATATGCACAACTGAATATGGTATTAACATACTAATTAGATATGCGGTCTCACAACATAGTAAACGACCGATTAAATGCAGTTCCATATCGCAAATCTGAAGTCAGTTTTCTCTGTACCTTCTTTAGTTTAGGCGTTATCATGCTTAATAAACTAAATGCATATAGTGAAAAAAATACTATACGGGAAGGTTGTAGCATCAAAAAGTTGGAAAGGGCCCAATACAGTGAGATCTTTGAATAAAAATCTGAAGTAAGTTTTTCTCTATCTGTTTTTTCTTCAGACGCTAGCAGTCGTTACAATTGTACGAATATAAATAGAATAAAAAGAACAAAAAACACGAGAGAGGGCGTTAAAGTTAGATCTCATCTATTGAATAAAGGATTTATTCGTTCAATCTTGGATTATATAAATTAATAAATATATATAACTGTTACCTTGACCCTAATTCTTTAACCTCATTGTCTACTTCAAGGAATCGGATTCTAGCAATTACCAACTGTAATCTCCAGTCCTACTTCAGATTTATTCTTCCCTTCATTGTTTAAGAGTGTTTAAGATGTAATAATTTTGTAGTTTGAAGAGCACACACTTTGCAATATCTCAATCATTTAAACGAAGTTGATCTAACACTCTTTAACTTTCTGACGGTAATTAAAGTTAGTACACAGTGTAGAGGCTAGTTCTAATATTTACCAGGTAGTAACAAAAATGATGGTCAAGAAGAAATCGATTTCTAAGAACTCTGTTGCATTATTCTTTAAAAAAAAAAAAGTTATTTTCAATTTTTGTGAGATGCAACCAGTTCCCTTGAAACCGTGTTTTCCAAAACATTCTTGGAGAACGCAAGAAAACAAAAGCTGCCTGGAAATATCCAGTCACTTGGCTAATATAAAACTACCACCATTTAGTTTTCAGGAATACTGGGAGCAAGATAAAAAAAATACAAGCCTGAAACGAGATTTGAACATGCGTTGCTCAGTTAGAAGTCTTACTGAGTGGACTGAACTACCAGTGAAGAAAGGACTACATCAAAACAATATAGAGGATCAGAAATACGTTGCCCGAACCTCGAAAATATAAACAAATTTACTCCTACGACTTAGTTTAGTCACTTTTTCTATTTGTTAATTAGGGATCGCAATCCCCATTCACTGAGACTATTTCTCATTTCTGTTGAAGTGCGTGATCAAAATAGCGGCAGCAAACACTTGATCAGTATTGCTCGTCCGTTACGATAAAAAAATCGTTTTTTCTTTCTGTGCATGTGCAAACATGAAAACTGAGACCTTCCAATACGGTAAATGAATCTGGATACTTATCCTTACATTTTTATTCAAGTTTTGTTTTCCATAGTTTCCTTTGAATTACGAATCCTATCGCGTTCTTTACGTTCATCTTTATTCCAATGTACTCACAATATTTCTTGTTACACCTTCCATCATCTTGTTAGTTGATGTTCCAATGATCATATTTCACTGTACTTTGTAATAGGCCGTACTCACTTCGACAACAATCATTTCATCTCCACATGCACAATTGGTTTCGCAAAAGTCAAGATATTTTTGACTGCCAAATGTTCCAAATAGCTGTGTAAACCAACCCCCAAACTTTTAAGAATCCAATTAAGAATCTTGAAGATTCAAACGTTTCTCCTGTAAATTTTTGTTTTGAGGCATTTATTACCTTTTGGAAACAAGTTAGATGAATTAGTTTGTTGACGCCACTTGCAGAGAAGTCATTTTCTCGTCTGGCAGATTTAACAGTTCAAAGCAGTACTTGAGATTATAGTCCTTGTGCCAGAAGCCAAAAAAACGATGTTTTGGTATAAAA
>JAGDQP010058268.1:0-11227 GCA_022664845.1 Lepisma saccharinum
CCCACAGAGTCTATATTTACTTTTGTGTCACAATGATCTATGCTCCAAAGTCAAACAAATAGGAACGGGAGCGCTGAACGACATGAAGCGCATTGAAGGGTGGGTCTGGCAAGTCAGTCTCTATTTTAAACTCTCTTATTATTCCATAATGTGTACTGTGACATGTTTAATATGCGGGCCAATGAAAGAGTAATCAATACAATTTATGATGGAGGAAGACAAAAATACCTCTTGTTTAAGCGACAAAAATTGAGTCAAAATAGCTGCAAAGTATGAAGTCTGCCAATTTGTTATTGAAATGCAGCGTAGGTGGTTATCTCAGATGGGACGAAATGTACACTCGATTTAAAAAAGGGGTCACAGAAGATTAATAACAACCAGTCCTGTTATGAATTTGCCTTATTCTAGTAGGCCATTGATATTCAGGACCAATCAAAATGTTTAAATTATCTAGATATTCCAAAGGAGTTCTCAAATGTCAATCCATAGCATCCATAGAATGCGGACTAACACTTTACAAAAACATTACCCAATTTCGAAAGATACTTTCATTGCTACCTATTGAAACCACCCTACATCTAGCAGCTACTTTCTAAGGATTTTGACAATCGCATAAAATTTGCAGTAAATATTTACCACGGAATCAAGAACACATTAACCTGTTTTGATAATATCAAACGTTTTATATAGTGAATTTATGAGTCGGCATAGCTTCCATTACTGAATATATATTGACAGACATGTAACTACACCTAAAAGTAACTGCATGTTGCGAAATAAAGTACTCCAAGTTGCTAGCTCCCTATCTTCTTAGGCACACATTGAACACTATCCGCTATTTCAATATGCTCCAGTATTTCAATAGCCTGCAATGATATAGCGTTTGTCTGGTTGCAGAACACTTTAGGATTTGGATCAGAAAATATTAGCTTGAGAAAAAGTATTGGAACACCGAAATATCTTAAAAACAATAATAATAATCTTTTAAAGACATACTTTTCTTAAACAATTAGTACTAAAAGTAAAAAAAATAATTTTGTTTATGCATGACTAAAAAGAAAAGCGTGGGGTGTGGCAATTGAAGAATTTATAAAGTGAATGTATATGAGAGAACACCCCATGCTTTTCTTTTCAGTCCTTCATAAACAAAATTATTTTTTACTTTTTAGTACGAGTTGTTTAAGAAAAGTACAGTATGTCTTTAAAAAGTTTTGTTATTATTTTTTATTAATGTATCCCCTATTTTCCTAAGAAAACTTTGGGTGACATACCCAAAGGAATTGTAGAGGTATATTGATAATACTCCATACACAATCAGCAAAGGATAAATATTTTTTATGATAGAAATACATAGTTGAAGGGTAACCAAATCATGATTTAAACCCTCATAGCAGGGAAGTTCCTTTTTTTTAATTAATAGGTGGGAAATTCAAAGTTAATAATAAGTGGACACACAATATCCAGTGCAAAATTAGTTAAACCATCAAACATCTACTCTTCAACGAAGTTTCAACCGTCGTTCAGGGAATATTCAGAAAGTTACTTTACACTTCTTAGTCAACTTGCATAGGAAACCCTTACATTACGCCCACACTTAAGGATAAATAGAAGATAACAGCTCATTTAAGCTATATACTTGTTCAGAAGTGGAGTGACATTCATCCATAGCAAGTTTTCAGTTTTAACATAGTACTAGAGTTTTGTGTAGTATTAGTATGCCTTATGTGTAAATTTACGAGTCTGCTGAATTATTTTCAGGATATAACAAGCATTATTATAAAACATATTATCCTGAATCAGGTTACAGTTTTGTAAGACAATTTTAGTAGGATATTTTTTTCAGCTGTACTTAGTGGGTGTCTTCGTATATTCCTTTTACTAGATGGAGATCTACTATTGGTACGTTTATCGACTACGACGCCATCAAAGATCAAGTCTCTCGATTAAGAAACTTGTCATTTCTCTGTTAATACTGTCCCAATTTCCACGAAGCTTTCACTGTTGCTATACTACTAATTTTGCGTTCGAAAAGGTAATAGGAAAAAATTGTACATATAGTTTATAAATACAGGGAACATAGGTGTAAAACACTGTACACTTTATATGGTTAAGCAACAGGACAGAGTTAGGACGTCAACATTGAAAAGCGTGAGAAACCTAAAAAATACTCTGTTCGTTTGAAGATATGCATTGTTCTTATTTTAATTCATTTTGTACTTTTCGACACACCAGACACTTTCAAATAATATCTTTATTTCTCTTCTAATGGCCAGCTTCCATATATTATTGAAAGCACTCGTATTTCTGCTTTCAGGGCACTGATGCTGGTAGCTATCCCTACTCTCTTTATATCCTCCCCAGTGAAGTGCAAAGACCGATTTACCCACCCAATTAACCATGTGATTTTTGTGGACAATCCAACAGACCAGAGCAAACATGCTACCTCTTCTATACAATGGGATTTCTATTTTTCCCTTTCCCCCATTATCCCTAACATTCTCTCATTTTATCCATTGTTATCAATTAGCTACTGTTGATTGTAGCACGTTATTTTCGTTTTCTTTCAGTGTCTAAATTTTCAAAACACTCTAATATTCCTCTTACTAAATGGATGATTTTCTATTCCATCGATGAGGTTAAGGACTGTCAATAATTATTCAAATTCAGAAGCATTTAAGTTACCGCCAATTATTTTTTTACTATTATAGTGTCATTATATGTGATACATGTAATAAAACTGACCTACATAATCCATAAACTCCTATGCTCATTGTGCATGGGGGAAAAAGTGAAAAATCAGGCATACATATAAAACCTCTCTCTCTCTCTCTCTCTCTCTCTCTCTACTTATGTATATGTTTATGCATGTGTATGTGTGTGTCTACGACAATCTTGGAACTTAAAACACCCAAATCGTACACGATCTATACCATGTTGTTAGGGGGAATAAGGTAGGTTCAACGACATCAAGATCCGGATTAACAAGGGATACCAACTTAAAAATGTTATCCTGTAGCCTGCTGTAACCGCACTTTGTAAAGCTGCTATTTCGGCTGTATATATCATAGATGACCTTAGTGATTTCGATTTTGACCTACATTGATATCTCTTGATAAAATAGTTTTCTTGTTGTTGTAAATATTTAATATTGGCATTACAAGCAAACACGCTATTAAGCAAGTAAGCAAAAATGGGCATCGTTTCAAGAGCCATCAGCTCAGTAATGATAATATGAATACCGCACCAACGTGACTTAATATTTAGAGCACTTCACACACACCGAAAATGAATTGACATGTAGACCTGTCATACAATTGCTTCTACCATTCAGAAAACAACTGATCAATTCATCCCAAACTGAGAATACAACCCAGAATGGAATCTCAACTGTTAACCTGATCGAGACCGTACAAATTTATGTGAAACTCTCCCATCATAATCTTTAATATGATACAACATATCGTGACACCTTTTCACAAAGTGTCGTGTCTCAAAACTGCGATATTTAATTTATAACGTCATTGAATTGCTTATGACCGTATCTACATTCTGCGAAAACCTGGCGTGTCAAAAGTTCTTCCCCAAATAGCACAAATATCCGAGGGACGTCCTAAACAACCGAATCGTATCCCGGGGTATTCAGGAGATCAGTAATGCGTCACTTGGACGTCCTGCTGGAATATCCCAAAATCATTCTGATGGGATGGAGCCACAGAAGTCCCATGCAGACACGATCAACAATGTATTGCTTTTGATTCTTTTCCTTGATCCAATGAAGATCATTTTGGATGTCCATGAAATATATCCGGGATTGAGAATGTCCTATGTCCTATTAACATCCCATTGATACACCACATGTGTCCCAAACTTGCCCTGCAAGCATCAAATGGAAATCTCGTTTCGCGGGACCAAAGTGGACATTTGTATGTTCCTTGGACGTCTTCTTATCCCAAGGCAGACCTTCCCTCAGACATTCATTGGATGTCTTTGTGCTAACTGGCTTATTCTGCTGTTGTTCATTTTGAATTTATTTTATGGCCTTTAGGCATCATAGTCTCAGGCTGGGAGGCCGGAATAGAGGATGTTGGAAAATGCCTGGGCCTATTTTGTAGGTACTATCTCATTTGCCTGGTGTGACTGAGGAAAAAACTGGAGAAACTTCAGTCGGGGTGGTCAACCGCTAGGATCGATCCTAGAACCTCCCGAATGCTAAGCCAACGCTCTACCACTGAGTCACGGCCGCTCAGTTGTTGTAGTTCATAGCTTCATATCTTCATTGAGAGTATTGTTTTTCTTAAATTTCAAACATTGTCTTGAAAAGTTGTAATAATTTATATATGGCACTTTGTCATGAAGTCGACAACGTGTGGAGTTGTGGGACGTGGTTTTCAAGAAATAGCCACAGACACGCGGGAAGCCTATTCCTTTATGATTTTAGATGGTCATCAGTGGTCTATTCTTGGCCAGGTATTTGAACCAAAGATCTATGGGCAAGGTTAATCGATGTTGCTTTACCGTTGCCTTCCAATGATGTCCTAAGCACACTACCTACCATTTAAAGTGGATTTTGAACTACTTTGAGAACTCAATTAGTATCATCAAGCCGCCGTACCTCAGTGGTAGAGAGTTGGCGTAGCATTTGTGAAGTCATAAGTTCAATCCCAGCGGCAGACCATCCTGAATGAGGTTTTCGAGTTTTTCCTCAGTCACACCAGCCAAATGCCGTGATACCACCTTCACCTTAAGTCCTGGCCGACACCTTCCAGCACCTTGACTCTCCCCTATCCCAACCCGAGACTTAGGTGCCTAAAGGTCATAAATATAATTCAATTCATCAAATAGTCCCAACGAGGGATCAAACTCAACATTTGTTGATTGCAAATTGATCATCATTTATGACTGATGAAATCATTTGGTTTTCATACAAATATAATTTTATGTAAACTTTATAACAATTTTCGGTATTCAAATTATTATATTACATTTTTTGCTAAAATTTCATTTACGTTGTGTACACAATAAACTATACATCTTGTTGTGCTCTAAGACTAATTACGAATTATCTTCTTATTTTGCAGGTATGTACTCCTACGTAAACTCTGCATACAGTATCATGGATGACCATACTGATAGTGGGAAGTTTTGAAATGACGTCCTCGTTACAGTAAGTTGTGCATCGAATTGCCCATCATTAATAATTTTCCACTTTAATTCCCGCCGATGCAACCCAATTACTTGCAGGAATGATCAAAGTATCTCCGTAACATTTGTAGGCATTTCACGATATCATCATTACATGATCCACATATACTGGTAAATTGGAATAGAATTTAAATACTCCTGAAACATACTTTTATAGTTTTAATCTGCATTCTCGTAACATTCATTTACTGTTAATTTAAAATAATTACGGGTAAACACAGTCAAACTTACCTAAATTAAACTAATTTCTATCAGACTAACGCAAATGAATGAGAAACAAAAAATAACTGGGAAAGAAACAAAATTGCACTTAACATGCAAAAGGAACACTATGTTTTCTGTAATGCGGTATTGAAGCAATTTTACACATTAAACTGCGATTTGTCTTTCCTCCAATAAATATTCATTATTCCAGTCAGACTGTAATAAAGTGAATGTCAAGAGACACAAAAAGTATTGGTTTTACTTTCGAGCGACATCGTAGATGACAAACGTTGTATGAAGATTTATGTTTTTTAAAAAAATCAGTATTAGAAATGTTTCTAATATTTATCTGCCATTCTTTGCAGGCAACAATTTAGTAAGTTTTGTTGAATTTTTAAGAACTTAAAGACCTTTTCATAAAAAGTTAACGTTTAATTATTATACTTTCAGTAAGATGTAGCATAATATTTACTATTAGTCACAGTTTTGGGTCGTAGTTAAATAAGTATCGTCACTATTTCAAAAAAGGTGTTAACTGACATTTTTAGCAAACGTTGAGATTATTCCACTATTCAATTGGAAATAGAGGTTCTCATAACTACATTCCAGTCAATACAAAGATACCGAAGGAGATAGGTACTTTGGTAACATGCAATTGTATACAGAAATGGATAACTTTAATTTCTCCTGTAAAACTAGTAAAATGTCAATTACCCCTTTTTGCAAATTAGTGACTATATCTTTGTTATCATTCATGATCTCAAAATATCAACCCGAAAGTTAAATATCCCTTCAAAAATCTTATCTCCCCGCAAAAAAAACTACCTGCCGAACATATCTAGAGACCCGCTGAACAAATAGGCTTCTAGTTTGTACCCATAACAACCAAACTGCATAATTCTGCTTTACGATTTCAGAAGTATTATATCTAAAAAACATTGTATTATTTATTATTTTACTTGTGCAGTTCTCATCATATTACTATTGTTGCCATCGTTTATCAAACATTGTTCATTATATTATATACTCTTATTGTAGTACGTTCCAAGAGAACTCCTTTCCTCTCATTTCCAGTTTGTAATTATTGCAAACGTCTGGAGCAGGGTTCAAACCTGAAGCTTTGCCATTTATAGCCCGTCACTCTAGCCACTACGCTATGGGGACAGCCCCAAAGTGGATACTATTTTTACTTTTATATTATGAGCTCATACTTTTCTATTTCTGAATGGAGACAGTTTTGACTCACTTCGTAACTGGCGTAAGGGTACTTATAGGAGGTACTAGCAGCGAAATCTACCTGATAATTCTGAGGAAAATCCTGGAAATCCACAGCCAAGATGGCCGGTGTAAACAAGATTCGAACCTGCACAACTTCCCCAGCTCTTTTCGAAAGTCAGAAAGAGTGACCACTGGACCTTGTGGTTGTATATTAAATACAAACTCTCATTTAGTTAGAGAAGAGACAACTGTTACTCTCAATAGCAAAGTGGCATTGCTGTTCGCCGCAATGCGCTTGCGTAAAGAGTGAATCTACTGTTCTTCTTCTCCCTTGATTCTATCCGTATAACTAAATAGAAACATCATCAAGAATATTTCAACAAATTTGGACAGTGTATCCTTTCCCTAAAACAAACAAAAGAATTCTAAAAGATATTGTACCAGGTCCATTGATCGTTAGCAACAGGAAATACCTCATTGGAGAGTCAAATAAATTGTCGATTCTTTCGTTTGGACATGAAAGTGTAACTGACTTTATGAGAGACTGTTGCAAATAGATCATGTGAAACAATTCTGTATCATCCTTCTATTGTATGTTCATTCTTTGTAAGCCTCTTAAAAATTTACCGAGCTGAACGACAGAGCCTAGCAAAGGAAAATGGTAGAAAGTAGAACTACAGTAGGTTTCAAACTGTGAAGAAAAAAGAATAAAACGAAGGCAGAAAGCAAGAAGAACAAAAGAAATTCAAGCTCTCGACAAATGAACATCGCTTGGCAACTTCCAAGCTCTAGTTTCCTCTTTTCATGAATAATACACAAGCTACATCTGAAGATGTTCAAGCATAAATACTTGTTGTGACCCATGCTCTTTTTCTTTTCTTCTTTGTTTGTTTCTTAGATAGTCTTTCTCTTCTTCTTTTATCCCTTTCCAATTGTTTTGTTATTTCGTACGAGAGCAACATAGTGTTGAGTACAGCTTGTTTTCTTGTTTTGTTGTTACTTTACTTCAATATTTATAACTCTTAACCCCTTCTCTCTCATTCTCTCTCTCTTCCTTTTTGTCTCTCACTCACTCCCTCGTTCTATTTCTCTGCCCTTTCGGAACTTTTCCTTTGTCTAGAACTTTTGGATTCCATATTAAAAGTATAGGAGTTTACTAACAATTTAAAGTTACAAATTCATAAAGTTTGAAACCCAGAGAGATATCCATCTTATTTTTATGCTATCTTCTTTCTTTTTTTTTCGAAACTTGTTTCTTCCGTAATTATCAAAGCTCCGAAACACGAATGAAGAGGAAATTTACTTCAATAAACCTTGACGATTTGGGGGTGGAAACTGAACTTATAAAAAGAAATAGGAAATTCTAGGGAAGTTAAGACAAGAGCTATTAATCAAGCACGTGTTTAAAGAAAGTGATTTTGTATGGAACAGAAATTTAGACTCTATGTAGTAATTCCGTCAGACCCCCTTTCCCTGTTGGGGCTGTCATCCCCGAATCCTCGAGAGCACACCCCCAACTTTAAAATGTTTACTGTCAAAAACGATAGAAACTGTGCAGAACTCCACGTATTCCCTCCCAATTTTGTCTTTACGCCCCCCAAACTGAAAATCTTAGCGGAATCTCTGACTCAATAGAAAAGAATCAACAATTTGTTAGACACTCAAATTAAGTAGTTTCTGTTGATAATGGTTAATGAATCTAGTAAAACATTTATTATAATCATTTTGCTCGTTTTAGTGGTGTTTTAGTTCAACCTAGAAAAGATACAATGTATTACCGTGGATTCACCCGTTATGTTTTCAGTCTCTCTGAAAAGTGGTCTGGAGCACTATCGTGTACAACCCTTTAATTTAGTAATTTGTTGAATTTTAATTAGAATTTCGTACCAAATCGTATGAGAGCAACTGTGTCCTTTTTCATGTGTTATAGGCACCATGACTTGTATAATTAATACTCAATGAAAAAGACGTTAAGTCTTTCCTCACCAAGAGCACCAAATATTTCAATTTAATGGTCAGCAGATCTTTGCAACACCTTTTTTCAGTACTTGAGAGTTGGTTAGAACGGAATATATAGATTTGAAGTTGACAAATCTTATTTTAAATTTGCAAGAAAAGTCTTTAACAGTATGTCTAAGTTTAGTAACTCGATAATTCATACAAAATATATTCTCCTCTTTGAAACAAAGTTTTTTTTTTTTTTTTACGTACAGATGCAAGTGTCCATCAGATAAGACAGCATACTTATAAAAAAATAGCGTGTGAAACTGACCTATTTTATTACAACCTGAGAGCCGGCCGAGTGGCCGAGCGGTCTGCGGCGGTAGGCCATCGGCTCGATGGTCCCGGGTTCGAGTCCCGGTATGGGTGTGGATTTTAACAGCTAAAGGAGGATCGTGATGGGCCGAAGTCCAAAGTTACTAGACAGGCCCATATAAAAATAAAATTTACCAAATTTTACTACAACCAGAGAAATTACGTAAAACCACAAATAAAGGTAATAGCATACCACAAAAGGTATTAAAGAGAAAAAATGATCTTATTACTGATATACTAATATTATTTAACCCTTAACCCCCGACGTCAGAATTTTTCATGTAACCCCCGGAGTCCCACTGACTCCGACTTATAATGTATGTAATTTTGTATGTGAAAATTGCTGTTTTTTTAATTTAATTTTTTTTTTTATTTTTTAAATGCTTTATTTATATTATAATGTATTATTGCATAGTTCAGTTAAAAAGCAAAGGGTATACACTATATCAAAAAATCAACTAGGTTATCAATATGACCATATTACATTGGTCGTATTTCCCATAGCTACAGAGTTTATTTACTTTTCTAACATAAACTGCTGTTTTGTTCTTATTAAAAGAGGATATCAGAATACACTGAAACAGATATCACAATTCAAATCCACTTTAGCAGCTGGAAACAGTAAATGAGGCATGACACAGAAATGTTATACATAAACCCCGACATGGAGTCCCACGGACTCCGCGCACACGCTCGAGCAGCACTGGAATAAACTTTCAGCACGTCCGCCGCAAAACAGCGTTCAATTCAAACTCAACTGGCTAGAAGGTACTGAGAAGGGCGTGGAGCTACACAAAAAATAAAAGGATGTATATATAGACATTACATTACTCGCGGAGTCCGTGGGACTCCACGTCGCGGGTTAAGGGTTGTTTACTTATTTTGTGGCAGTATATTTATAAATATAATTGCCAGCTACTCATTAGCTTATTTGTATTATGAAGCATCGGTATACAGTAAGATAATATCCATAGAGTGTGAACATTAGAAAAAGTTATGTATGTTCAACAGGTGAGAATCCGCATACGTTGATCAGCATACTTTGTGTCCTGGATTTAATTTGTACACCGTTAAAAAAATTCGGAGACATTTCTGGAGAAAGTTATGCAACTAAGGCTGCCTAGAAATTTCCTGTAACTTAGCTAATAAAAAAAGAGCTATCGTGAAGGTTTCAGGTAAAGAAAAAAATTAGAAGACTCAAACGAGATTTGAACACGGCCTCTTCAGTTAGAAGTCTATCGTCTTGGGACATTCTTTTATTTTACTCAACTGATACCGTTAGACCTAAGTTAAAAGCAAACAGAAATATCAATGCCCAGGGTGGGATTCGAGCCCACAACGTTAGAGTAGCTAGCCTAATGCCTCAGATCACACGTTTACATCCATCAGCCGTGACTGGATTAAATTGCCACTGAAGAAACCACTACATCAAAAACAGTATAGAACGTCAGAAACACGTTGCCCGAACTCCGAAAAACATAAACTAAGTTACTTCCATGGCTTACACCATTTTCTAATTGCGAAGTATGGATCGCAATATCCATTCACTGAGAAATTTCCCATTTATTTAAAATACGTGATTAAAATGGCGGCAGAAAACACTTAATCATAATTGCATGTTTGATTACAATAAGAAATAGTTTTCCTTTTCTGCGCATGTGCGAAAATCACCCTGCAACGGGAATCTCCAACCGCACAAAAGAAATATTCAGGTGTTTTCGACAGACACTTTTCAGCCACAGGAGGATTACTATCTTACATTTATCTGGAATATTACTAGATACATCAAACAAAGTTCCCAATGTTTTTACGGTGTAGAAATGATGACAGGCTATACAATCTTACAATTTTCATGAATGTATTAAAAGTTAATTCTGATCTTGAATTATGGGTGAAGAATACTTCATGAATGTAATAGTTATTAATTAAATTTCGTTGTAGAGAATAAATATTTCACGTACCTAGTCCTAAAATAATTCTTAAAATGTCGGAAACAAACAAATCAAATGTTAAATTAATTATTTATTAATTATATATATTAAGCTAGAAAAGATACCTCTAATGAATTTCCATTGAACACATGTATATGGAACCTAAAGAAAAAGGTTCTTTAATGAACAAAAATGTAAATGTGAAGAAACAAGAAATCTTAAATACTTCATCAAACATCCTTTTCCAAAGATAGCTTTCCTCCTTCCCGACGTAGCACCCGTTCGATTAGAGAGAAAAAAAAGCAGAAAAGCTGAATTTTCAGAATTGAAAGAGTGGCAAGGAAGAGGACAGAGAA
>JAGDQP010058269.1:0-12588 GCA_022664845.1 Lepisma saccharinum
GGGATATATATATAAAGCCAAGTTTGAAACTTTAATCTTTATAATAATATTACAAAATTGAATTACAGCTTTAGAAAACTTTAGAACAACAGTTAATAGTTCTAGGCTATTTTGTTGCGGTTAAAATCTTGTTTATATCTGAATATTTCAAGTGCTTGGGCACTATCGTAACTACAAATTTTGCGCCCTTGCAAGAAATGTTCTTCTAGCAGTATTTCCCACATACCTAGTTCACAAACCAAGTTTAAATAAAAATTACTTTAAAATTAAATCAGTATGATGTATAAGATTACAAAATGGTATATTTATTTATATTGAAGGTATTAAATGGAAACATGGTAAATGCAAAATGTTAAATTATCGATGGTGAGAAAATGATAAAATAGTACAAAACAAAACGTTGCCACAGATAAAAGTGTGCTAGGATGAGGAAAAATGAACACAATATAAAGCAAAATGTTAGGAAACACAATGTTCGAATTACAGGAATTGGAAAATGCTTCTCAGGATATAATTTATCCTTTCTAGACACAAATGAAAATGTCAATTACATAAAATGGAATGCCTGTATAAATACAAGAATGACAAAATAAAATATTAATATGAGGCTGACGAGACATATAAAATGTGCCAAAGAAAAAAAAATGTCTACTGTAAATTACAGTGTGATAGAGAGAAAAAAAAACATTACATGTGCGACAGAAATAGACAACTGCTTATGCAAAGAACACTATACAACATAACACTTTGGTAAACTTTATTTTACATGGACCAGTGTAGTAACTTTTGACTTCGGCTCGTCACGATTCGCCCCTTTACAGCCAGTTAAAATCCACACCCATACCCCTGCCGGGACTCGAACCCGGGACCTTCGAACCATTGGACTAACACCTCAGACCGCACGGCTACCCGGCCGGCGTACACAATACTGCATAAAAGAAAATACCATAACTAAGTAAGTACTTACAATGAGAATATAATTTTGATTGACAAAGATTCTTTCCAGTGCTGAAACCTGAAACAGGGCTCAAATAATGATCGTCCATATATGATATGAATATCGTTGAAATTGTCGGGAAGAGTCTAACTTTGAAATGCTGATTGCGACCAGTTACTATCAACTACTTCCGGAACGGACACAGTAGTGCCGAAAACTGTAACTAGGGTGAAATACTCATCGCAAATATACGATATACACATCAATTTTGTTGTCATGATAATGAAAACTCAGAGGTGTCGGTTTCGACCACTCCAGGTATTGACACATTGCAGAAACCTGGAATGGGGTTAAGCGCTAATCACACATATACGACATCGTTACAATAGTCTTGATAAGCCAAAGTTAGAAATATTGATTTGGACCAGTTTCGGTACAGATATAACAGAAACAAAACATTAAATGGGCCTGAAGCGGTTGACTGGAAGCAGTCACAATCGATATTTCTATGTTTATTTTCTGAAGACAATTTCAGTGATAATTATATGTGTGTAATGAATACTTGAATACTTCACCCTCGTTCCAGGTTTCAGTACTACTGTGTCCGTGCCGGAAGTGGTCCAAATCGGCATATCTAAGTTTGGTTTCCCAAGATGATTTCAACGACATATGTGAGATGAGTGCTTCATCCCAGTTTCAGGTTTCGGACTACTACCAAAAATTAGTTTAGCAAGCAGACGCCACTTGGTTCATATACAAGCGATTTCTGTCTGTGAAAATCCTGCTTGAGCTAGTGGCACTAATATTGTCCGATTAAAACATTTTGTTAGATCTTCACCCCATCTAGTGATTTTTTAAGAAAGCTATTTGAAAACTTTAGTGTCAATGTAAAATAATCACAGTGGATACTATTTCACATATACCGGTCAACATGATACATATTTTGAAGGTATATTACATAAACAGAAATACGATAGATGGCACAATGATTGCGTCGAAAAATGTAGAATTGGTTAACGATTTAAGAATGATATATATTTAGATTCTAACTCTAGTTTAAACTTCTTAAAATGCTGATACAACCTCTTAATTTAAGTACATTTAGTAATAC
The DNA here is from genome assembly GCA_022664845.1 of Lepisma saccharinum. Lineage (NCBI taxonomy): Eukaryota > Metazoa > Arthropoda > Insecta > Zygentoma > Lepismatidae > Lepisma > Lepisma saccharinum. The sequence goes on from JAGDQP010058269.1 coordinate 2,049, forward strand.
GTGAAGTAAATAAATATTCGATATTTCTTCAGCCACAGCAGGTGAGTAGTTGGTTTCTGTTATTAATAGATAGCGCCATAAGATTTTCATTGGATTGTAATCACTAATCAGTAAGAACATCAGATAGCAATAAACTTTAGAAAATGCTTGCAAATCTTACAGGTTTGAACATACACACTGTAAATATAACAAACTCTTATAGCTGTAAAGATCTTACAGTATTTTATCTTATTTTGTAGATCGGTCTTTTAACAGTTTTCTGTATATTTCTCGCCATTAGAGTGTCTCTTCTTCAGCCTCAGAAGCTTTCTTCATCCCCTCCTATTTGTCATTTCATTTTTCTTCAGTAACTTTTCACTACAGATCATTTCTATACAATATGTTCCTTTATTTCCAATCACTCCTTCGTTTCTTCTTCTACTATCATCAATATTTCTGCATTTATTACGTTATCAATCCATTTTATCTTCATTAATTTTCTTCACAACTACACCGCAAAGAATTCCAAATACCTATCTTCTTTCTTTTCATTATCCATGTCTTGCTACGACATACCGACACACTTCATATAAAGTATTTGTTTCTCATCACAATTGCTCTCGTTCTTGTTTTCAACAATTTTTCCACTTTCTTAAAAGATTTCTTACCCTTAATTATCCTCATTTTTACTTCTTCAATTGAGCTTAGATTCCAAACTTTCCATACGCTTCAATACTTTCATTTGCTTGTTAAGTCTTTCCTTTCTTCCTGTTGAAGTCATGGAAATACTAATATCTCCTTAAATTCGGCATAAACTTCTCAATTTCATGTTGTTTGTGGAAATGTGTGAAAATATCTTCATCGTAATGTTACGTATCATACATTATGTTGCGATACTTACGAAAACACTCTTCGAAACTTTACAAAGATTACTTTCAGGCACAAGCAGTTTAATTTTAAAAAAAATCACTGTCTCAATAATGAAATGACGTATGTAATAAAGATACATAGTAATACAGTGAGTGTTTGAAATAATGGCGCAAACTTCAAGGGGTGATTGCTTACATGGAATAAGAAAAAATGTTCTTTTCAAGATATTTCGAAACATTTCTAGTTTCCTAGCTACAGGAGCTTACAGCGAAAGCAGCACCGTCACACATGACGTCATATCTTGCCACATAATAACATAAACGCTTCGGCTTAGTAAATTTCAACTGAAGTAGTACTCAATACATCTATTTAAGCATTATGTATGATTAGCGAATGCCACTTAGAGGGCATTTCTATCTTTGCCCCATTAAACAATTTGATTCCTCGGTAATCAAATAATTATGTTGCGAAATCTGTCTCTGCGACACTCTTTGAAGCATAAACATTCCTTAAATGGATGAATCAGGTACTAATACGGTTATGATTTGCTCATCCGACATTGCTTACGTCATTATGTGTCGAGATATAACATCATTCGTGACGATGCCGCTCTAACTTTGAACGCCTGTGTCTCCGAAACTATGCACATTTTTGCGCCTTTAATTCAGAGACACAGTGAACAGCTGTTCTACCGTTTGAAACGCCACTACAACAATAACTTTTTCTCGGAGCCAATCCCATATTTTGTTTGCACGAAGACATGTCCTTCTGTTAAGGTAGTTATATTCTTCAAATGGTAACGTGAAATTGGGTATTTAAACCATCTGTAAACACACATAAAAATCAGGGACATCTTTTATTGTGACATTTAAAATCAAAAGAATTGCTTTAAGAAGTATTTCTGACATTCACATTTATGCTCATGTCTGCATGCAGCGAAGGTACAAGACAAATGCTCTCGTTAGATGGATAGAAATGGGTTCCGTAGTATCATATTTTTAACTTGATTCTGTTTTTGTTCTCAAGTCTAGACACATTCATGCTGGCCTTGAGACATTGTTCAGTCTTTTGTTGTTGATTGAAGACTTTGATGATAAATAGAGCAAATAAGACCGTGGACGGAAGTTTCTTTCTGACATATTACACAGTTTTTTTGTTTCCAGCATACTAGCATTGGCCACTTTAATTTCTTTGTGAACTGAAATACAAACTTAAAGACGTGTTTTCAATAGCTATTTAATCCAAGAAAAAGCCGAATCTCATAGAAAATTTTGAGTATTACTTCTATTAAGGACACACATGGGATGCTGAAAGTAATTGCATTGACAGTTACTTGAAAAAATAGCAATAAATACAACATACAACTATAGATAGGGTGTAACAAATTACACCATTAATCTTAACATGTAAATTCCTGACAACATAACAAGAAATAAATCTATTCTTTAACGAGTGAATTCGTGGCATTAAAACAAGAAACAGCTATCTTTTAATAGAGGGAATTCATGAGCATAAAACGAGAAAGAAAAATATTTTTTTTTTTAACGGGTGATTTCCTGACACTAAAACCAAAACATTTTTATCTTTAACGGGTGAATTCGTGTCACCAAAACAACAACAAAAAGTGAACTTTTAACGGATGAATTTCAGACACCAGATCAAGAATAAAATAGTTATAATACGCAATACGTAGTTTTCATGACACTTTTACTTCTTACCCAAAATTCCCTAAAATACGACTTGAGGAAACATCGCTAAAATTGTAAAATAAGTCAACCATTTTTATATTTTTTTAATCAGTTCTGCTGTTCGAGTGATCCATCACAGTGAAATGCAGTCTGTTCTTAGTTGCTTGTAATAAAATCACGGATTTCGATAACCTGTGGATAATGAATAAAAAGATTGTAGTTCTTGCGAATGTTTACATTGTATATTTAGTGCTGTGGCTATGCGCACGTCTGACGTTCGCCGTTCATAGTGCTTATCTACACGTTAATAGGAAATGACGCCATTCAATCGGGGCGGTGACATTGCTGTTACCTGTTACAACTCAGAATTTTAGAAGATCAATTGCTGTGCTGAGAGCGGACAAAATTATATACAGAGAAACCAGATTTTCGTGAAGTTTAAGCGTTACGTTTCGATCAACTAAGTATATCTCTAGATAACGTTAAATTTCATTACACACTTCTGCTTTTGTGACCTCCATCGCTAATTGAGGTTGTGTTTAGTAACATGTGGTAGCTTGCGCTAGTCTAAATCAGAAAATATTAGTTTTACATAGGGCTTTGTATTTGTGTAACATCTGTCAAAATCAAGAAGTTAGATATCACCATCCAGTCTAGCGTAGAAAGGTAGTTTGCTAGTAAAGATTATTAATACAATGCATGTTAACTATCTACCAAAGGGCCATACTTTACGAGACGAATTCAAACGATGTACCAAAGCAGTTTGATGCGCTTTCCACGAGGGGTAAATTGAGTTCCAGATCTTATGTGAGAAATAGTATAGCCTATCTATTATGAACCTAGAAATCACCACCTTATATTGTACAAAAGCAGTTTTCTTGTAAAATGTTCTTGTGGAGTACGTCTTGTGAAATATTGCCGGTTTGTACTCGAGATTCAAAAGAGCTTCAGTGTAGTATAACATAGTGTAGGCTCTTTACTTAAATGCTTAAGCAGAGCTGGTATAATCTTTTTAGTAAAATTATCTAACCTTCTTGATTTCGGTGGAGAAGTAGTGGCTCGAGCCGTCGGGCATTGAATTTAATTTTATTTTAAGGCCTGAAGCAACTCTGGCTCAGGTCCACATGGTATGATCCGGGATCGAACCGACAACGCCAGAGGTGAGCCCTCTAATACAGAACGACCGCGGCCCCTAAAAGCTGGCGTGCATATCTGATGTCCACGGTGTCAACAATTCGTCCACGGATATTGGATTTGAATTTTAATCAAAGCCATTAGGCAACTTTGACTCCTGCCGGGAAAGGAATCAGAAGAGAAGGTAGCAAGGAAGTCGATCAGGGCCTTCTTTTGAAGGTATCATCCACACACATTAGCCTCGTGTGACTAATGGAAAACCTGTCAGGATGGCACAGCCGGGATTGATCACAGGACAGCTCTACTAATTGAGCTACGACCGGTTGGAATGTTTTGGACTATTAACGCATCCCTATACCACGTAAGTTTAACACAGTCAGACTTATGAGTTTTTATTATTTCGTTTTCATTGTGAACATTGTTTATCCGTTGTAATCAAGAATTTTTGTTTTCTGGTTCATATTAGGGGTCCTAACCTACAAACGCTTGTCGAGAATATACAGATCGTTTAAAAGTTCATGTAGATTTAATGGGAACATGTGGGTCCATATTTTACGTAGTAGTAGTAATACCTTGATATATAATTTACTATGATCTTGATAATGATATATAAGATTAGGATAGATTCTTAATTTGATAGAAGAAACAAATAGATTGTGGAACTATTTTTTCCGCGTCACTGAAATGGATTATATGAATAAGGTGCCCAGTATTCTAACCCATACAGTCTATTCTCAGGATTGTCACATAGGGATGCTTAGAAAAGAACCAAAAACAGGAAAAATCAATGGAAAAAATAGAAAGGCAGGTATAATATTACCGTTATAATTTGATAAAACAAAACATCTAAAAATGCATTTTAAAACGTAAATCGGTAAATTTGCTCACAAGAGCCTAAAGAAACATGATTCATAGATCTACGAGCTGAAGGTCCTTGGACAAAGTAAACCTATGGTGGTTTGTCATTGCCCTCCATTGGATGATCACGGTTTTAAGGGAATTTACAGTTTAAGGTGGGCTACAATCCGCTTATGTCAGCACCGGAAATCGAAATTTGGAGCCCTTGATTACACGGCAGCTAACCTTATATCAATCACCCCTTTGAGCCATACTTATTTACAAAGGTCACACAAGTATAAAAGGTAAAGAAATCTCGTTATCTAAGCGCAACTCACATATCCTAGCAGAATTATTTAGCCTCCTCACCTATTCTTAGCTAACCGTAACATATTTAACCTATAACGTTAGCTAAACAGACTTGTTGATCGCAGTCGCGCATTTTTATGGATATCATACGTGAAAATGACGAAAGTAGTAAAAATGACGAAAAAGAAATGTCTGTTTACTTAAATTTATTTTTAACCTATAAGCATCTATGAAATCAGAGCAAAATACTAAATACTGTAAAGTACATGTAGGCATAGTGCAAAAGTGCCGTAAAATACAGAGCTACAAATCTAACATTACTTTCAAGATTGAAATTTTTACTGAAATAAAATGTTTGTCATAGCTACTGTCACGGCTCAAAGTTATTGTCACTGTATCATCCACCGGATCAGACGTCAAGCATCAATCGATATCCATTTATTACATCATTACCAATACCTGTTATCTGTGTTTGACGAGTACATTAGCTGTCAACAGCGAATGTCGGACGTGCGCGTAGCCACAGCCTACTCAATATTTTTCAACTTCCAGGTACTCATAAAAAAGGTGCTGAGAAATATTATATTTGATGGCTTAATGCTTTTATTGAAGAAATGCCTGTTGTTTAACATAAATTGAAACGATGCCAGAGCCATTTGATTTCTGAAAATTCAAGATGGCGGACATTTCTTTTTATCATTCAGCGATGTTCCCTAAGTTGGATTTTAGTGAGTGGTCAGAAGAGCATCTAACAAAAGTATTTATAAGGGCAAACTTCATACCTCTGCGAGTGGGAGACATATTTTTTAAAATTCACGATGGCGGACATATTTGAAAACTTAGCAATGTTCCCCAAGTGGGATTTTTTGGGGGGATTTCAGTGGGGAGTCAGAAGGGCCTCTAAGCAACGTACTGCAAAAAGAATTTCTATATCAGTTGTGGAGTTCCACATCAGTTTCGAGATTCAGTGTTTCCAACTTCAAGTCTTTCTTTCACAATGGGAAATTTAATGAATATTTCGCACTAGGTCACAAAGTAATGCATTCAAGTAAAATCACTTTCTGGCTGTTTCTTTGTATCAATGCGGTCGATATAGGAACTTAAAATGTGAAAGAAAGTTAACAGTGTTTTTCTCAAATGACACTTCACCAAAACATCCATCTCGTTTAGTATTTCCAAACTATTATTAATGTTACGGAAATTACAATCAAAGTTATCGAACTGTGTATTTTCAACTTTTAGGAACAAAATTAATTATCGTTTTATTTTAAAAGAGGAGTGGTGAAAGAGAAAATAGATTATGAGACTCAAACATTTCGATGATCGTTTTAGCACATAAACAGAGAACTGATTTATTACGCCGAGGCGAGAAAAATGGATGGATATATGCAGATAACCTGGAATGTAACATCATATACATCTTTAATTCCATTTCTGCATCACAGTTCAAGACCACCATTATTTTTATTTTAATATATCTGTAGCCTAGGGCGTGAAAAGAGCTTTCTCTTCGTTTCACCATTACACCCTTCACGCAAAACTCAGCTTCGCCCTCTGAAACTAAAGCGGAAAATTTTTATAATCAATATTGGAGGCATCTCTTTCTCCTCGCCTATCCTGCATCCCGTGAGAGAAATAACTAAAATGAAACAAAAAAAATATATATATATCTCAGTTGAGATATAACTGCAGCAATTTTCCTAATGAGAACTCAGCTCTTGCTGATTTTTTTTTTCACTTTTTAGAATATTTTTAAAGTTTTACTTTGCATTTACATGCTCTAATACTTAAAGACAGAAACAGTCAAATACAAAATCGTGTTTATCTTTTAAAACGAATTGTTTGAATTTTTGCTTCAGTCTCTATTTACGCTCTGTGTATCAAGAGGATGAATTATAACGTAAATATTGTCTTTACTCTTCATTTTCAACTTCGTACTGTAGAAATTAAAACAATCCTCTTTTTATGTTCATGAGTCCGTATCTCTACAATTTCGTATATTCCGTATCAATACACTCAACGTGCTTGCAACTCACACTACTATTTCAAGTACGTAACTTTATAGAATTACCTCTCTCATAATCCTCACAACGTTTTGGCGAAAAGTCAATTTATTTTGTAAATGATTTCAACCTTCGCAACCTATAAAAAATAAAATAATCAATAAATATTTCAAAACACATTTATTGATTACGTTAGTTTGATTTCCTTCACTATACTTGGGCTAGCAAAAATCGGTTTCTGCCTGTTCATTGTGCGAAAGAAAAAGGACATCAGCGCTCTTACCACTACATTTATTCTGCGTTCCGGCAGCCCGTGAATAAGGCGCAATGTGTTGTTTCAGTAAAAGAATATTTAATTATAATATATTGAAGGGGTTGCTTAGTATCGTATTCCAAAACGCGTTGCAGTGATTGGGTAATTTCCTAGTTCCTACCTTTCTGGTTTTGCTACACTGCTCACTGCCTCTAGTTTAACTTCCACTAATTGTTTAATTTTTCTGTTTAATTTACAATGTATTGTTGAAAGATAAATCCCTTATTAGACGAGGGAGTCAGAAAGCTTAAGCTACTTAAAGATTTTCGTGACTTTAAATTTTTATATTACAATTTTAACCGTTTAAAGATAATTTATATATCGTATACAAAAAATATTTGTTTGTTTGTACGTCTATCATTTATACAAATTTACACAAGTGCATTTATTTATCATAAATTTTGGATAATGTGCGTTAGATACTGGGACATTTCATAGAGGTAGTTCGGATCATCGGAGTTTGTCAAAATTTTGTTGTTTAATATAGAACGTATAAAATTTAGAGAAAATACAATAATTTTGGAAGCGATCAAGACCGTAACTACAACGTCGTAGGACCCCAGACAGCGTTGCGGAGAGATCACGGTGACCTTTGCAGGGAGCAGAAATTGTAGTTACGCGACTGGAAGCGGTTGACATCAGCAGAATTGAAAAGAAGTATTTAATCTCTGAAAAAAAAAACTAGTCTGTTCTGGGAAACATAGTTTTAACTTCTGACCGGTGCAAACTTGTGGCGCTACAAGCTCAAACCTAATACATTAGTTGTTTTTTTTCCCTCATGGAGTAACATATTTTTGCATGAAGACTTGCAATCATCTTTGCTACGTAGTAGTAAATAATGCTACCGATATCTTATTAAAATGCACAAATTTATCATATAGTATCAAGAATATTGAAATACAGTTGGACTCTCTTTTAATTACGATTCAATCTTTCGGAAAGTTATTTTGCCGTTTAGATATATCCATTTTATTTATTGTTCAAGACAGAACTTCAGTTTAACACAGAGATTGCTAAAAAAAAATTCTGTGTTACGGTGCGGTTCAATTCTTTTCAATGAAGGTGAAAGGTAAAATAAATTCATCGATTGGTCAGACTGTTGTAAAGACAGAGAGAAAGAGAAGGTATATAGACATTTTGGTTACGTAGAGGACGATGAGAAAGAGGCAGCTTTTGCAGTAGAGGGTTCTATTCAAATGGTACAAAAAAGCATGGATTGTGAATAGCGGAGGAAACCAGAGAATTCCCGAAGCAGTAATTTGCATTTCATTCACCTACTTAGCAAGCTTGTGTTAGAGATAAAAGTTAAGGAAAGGAAAGGAGAGAGAGAGAGAGGAAGACAAAAGTGAGAGAGGATAAAACTTGCAGTCTAAGTTACACTTCTACTTCCAGATTTATGTAATTTCCTGATCAATGGTTGCGAAAGAAACAAATGAACTTACTCCGATTTCCGACATTTGATGCATTTATCACTGCTTCGAGTATAGTTCATTGTTCTTAGTGAGTTCTTGAATACTGTCAAGAAATTACTCTAGACATTGTATGGAGGACACGTTTGAGGAAGACAACAGCTGTGAATTTGAATTATTCTTGCATAAGTTTTACCTTTATGTCTGAGCCTTTATGATTTTGTGATAAGCTACAATGTAAAGATGTGAGACTTTGCGTTACGTTCAGGTAAAACGTAGAAAACACTTTCTGATAGTATGGTGCCATCTGTCGGTTACTTTGAGGATCGGCGGTTGAAAACCACTAGCTTAGTGCATACATATGGTTTAAATAACTTACGGAAGATGCGAGTAATAAACTATTTATCCGATACCAAGTTGTCATTTTATTATTTTTGTATTTGTAGATTTATTATTGTGTTAAATGTGTTTAATGAAGAATCTATATATATATTTTCAATGTAAAGGGTAGCTCCAAACATCAGTTTGAAACAACACAGATGGCACAGCGAATTTAAAGAATTAGAAGGTAGAAGAAATCATTACAAAAAGGGTTAAAGAAAACTTAGTAAATAAAAATCTAGAAAAGGAATAATTTTACTTTAAAATAAAACAATTTGAAGTCTTTAGACTTATACAGAGTAATTAATTTTTATCGTAGTGATAAAATGCTGCTTCATGAACTCTAGGCATTAAATTGATAAATGAAGTACTTTCCTGTTAACCTTAAGAGAAAGTTAATTCGATGACGTGCTCCACTAATACAAACAAATCTTAAACTTAAGATTATTCGCATCAAGTATAATTTTCCAAATATGTCTGTTATATAGAAACTAGAGTTTCAATTGCTTTTGATTTAGGTATCACTATGATATGAAGTTAGCGTGGCTAACGGAATTCATATGAAAAGCTTTAGTAGTTTAATCGTGTATCAATTTCTTGAGAAATAGTTGTGCTCAAGTTAAAGAACGTCTACTGTATTTTTGGCTAGCCAAGGCAAATTTGAAACTAAATCATTTTCAAGATGTCACAGAAGTAATAAGGGTGTTGCACCTTCAGAACACAATTTAGTTAACTGTTTTGAACGCGATGCACAAGCGCAGATGATCACAATATAAGATGGACGTTACGATTGTCATAGAGTGGCTAATTCTAAAGTATTTGTTAAACTGTAGAAGAAAATGAAAACCATTCGCATACTAATAAGTACTGATCAAGGGATGCTACTGGCGAGATGTATAACTATAATGATCTTGATGTTAAAATCATTCACCTTGTATCTTACCGAAAAATATTTAACAAAATAGGAGGAAACTACATTGTTAATTTGGACTGAATCAATAAAACGGCGTATATTTTCATGTAATGCTCTTCTTGTAGCGAAAGTGCGAAACTACAGTCATATCTAATTTTTGGCAATAATATTCCATTATCATTCCCATCAGGATTCCATAAACGCCTTTTTTATTTCGTCCAATAAGCTTCTAGACACAAATCTACTTTCAGCCATAAGGGCTGCTTTCCTTAGAAGCTTGCGTTGCTTGCGATTTGGGTGAAGAGCCAATTGAAACCTGTGTTACACGTAATAAAACACGTGTTTTAATTGGCTACTCACCCTAATCGCAAGCAACGCAACCGTTCATGAAAACAAGCAAGTCTGTCTCGAGTGCGCGACAATCTTAGGAAGCGCACGGACAGTTAGCATAAAGATTGTGTCGCTCTTGAAACAGTCGTGTAACATTTAGTATCATGCGTGTCCTATCTAGAATGTAAAATAATCTAAGATTTACAAATAGAGATTCGTAACGTGATGCAATTGTTCTGTTGGAATGAATAGTTATATAAGAAGGTAACAATATACCTGATAAAATATTCACCTTTCCAATAAAACCTTTAATTACACATGATTGTAGTGCATACGATATAGCTTACAGAGTTGTTTCTTTAACTGGAAATGCT
>JAGDQP010058272.1:0-12588 GCA_022664845.1 Lepisma saccharinum
TATATATATATATATATATATATATATATATATATATATATAAACGCATTGAGCTCCTACGTAGCATAGTCGGTAGCGCGCTCGACTTCAGTGCGAGCGGTCCCGGGTTCGATTCCCGGTGGGGGTTCAAAAATTTCGGTGTTGACCCAGCATCGTGAGGACAACTGGGGAGCTGCAGTGAATAAAAGACAGAGCTTCGGCTCTCCTCTCCCAACCTGTTTGGTCAGCGTAGGAGCAGTAGACCAACTCCTCCCTTCAGGGAGAGGCCTCATCCAGTAGTGGATTGAATATGGCTGTGATTTATTATTATATAAACGCATTAGGAAATTTAATACAATTAGTGACCAAGGGAACGTAGAAGTTTGGTAAAGTCAGGTATGGTGTTCTCTTTTATTGCACATGCGACTGAATCGTGTTTGAGTCAGACTGAATCTTCGAAAATAGTTGTTCCCTTCTTCAAACTGACTAGTATTTCCAAGGAGAGATGAATCATTCTATAACTAGCTATCGTTCTTTTCTTCTACCTTATGATAAGCGTTTATAACTTGAGGTGCGTTTTTTAATTAAAAACTAATTTCGATTTTTTAGCATTTGTTCACTTCTTCAAATTACTGGTTCATTTTTTCTAAATTATGTGAATTTTATAAACTATTTAATGTGCGTGCTTTTCACTGCCTCAAAGGAAGAAAAAAGTCGAATAGCAAGACCAAGACAGAGCTTTCCTTTGAAACTACAAAATAAAAAGGAGTTTCTCTTAAAAAAACTTTAGGTGAAGGAGTACCGAACCCGAGACCACTGAATCCAAAGTCCAATGCCTTATCCATTTTTTTCTTTACCATTTTATTAAATCTGAGTTGGACTACAGAATCAGAATAAACGGAAAATATTACAAAAAACGTTAAATGCAAATAAAGTTATAAAACAAATTACACAATAACATTTCAAAATAACCTATTTAAAATATAAATAAAATATAAACCATTTTAAAAATAAAAACATGCGATGAACTGGTATCGAACCCGAGACCACTGTATTACAACTCCGACGCCTTATCCATTACTTCAAGTAGCCAACTACCAACCACTGCTTTGTGAGAGCTCTTTATATCAATTCCGTATACGAATAACAGACGCTATTAATTACGTAGTGTTCACACATCATGGTTGTCCTCTCTGCAGACAAGTCTCTGCCATTTTGTTCCGTTCTCCCAGCAGTTCTGTTTGTTCAGAAAACAGGAAACAATGTGTTTTACCATTAACAAGCTTCGGAGAAAAATAGCAGCTAAGCCAGTAACTGCTGTTTTTCATCGGTTGTAGCAGTCAAAGCAATTTATCCCATGAAGCAGTGAAAAATAGCTGTTACGCTAGTTTTGCCCATCTCAAATTCGAACCTATTTTTGAAGGGTTTACAGATGTCTTTTTGCTTTTTTTGTGTATTGTATAGATGCGCTATCCCTTCCAGATATCAAATCCGGCATAAAGTAGATTTTCACATTTTTGGCGTTTATTGCCTTCTTCAAACTGCCGATTCAATTAATGGTCACGAAACATTTGGACAGAAATCTTAATAGTTACGTAGGGAGAGAAGCTAGTGTAATACTATTAACATTCCAATGCTCTTAATGTGTAAAACTAAGACAATTTAAAATTAAGATGCACGAACTAGAGTCATAAACTTCCTTCATTAACAAGATTATTTACCTCTTAGGTCGGCTTTTCCTACATGCGCTCGCTGCATTCATTGCTTGCGATTTGGGTAATTGCCAATTGAAGCACGTGTTTAAATACGTGTGCTATGTGTGACACGAGCCTCTATTAACTACTCATAGAAATCGCAAACGAAGCACGCGGCGATCGCCTGTATGAAAAGAAAGCCTTACTTTGATAAGAGTTCGGTGACAGGACAGCTATACTCTGAACCTGTTCAGCTTCAATATACATGATTTCCATTGAATTCAATACAGTAATCTGCATTAGTCTTCGAACTAAGTCTGACATCTTTCTTATATCTTTTCTGCAGATGATATTACTTGAAGGTGGTGGTTACGAGAGCCTACACTCTTACGTCCCAAAGAGGGTACTTCCAAATGAATTTGGGGGAACAGCAGGACCAATCATGCAGTTGAACGGTAAGGCACATACAACGGGTGAAGAGTTACATAAAATATGTTAATATTTTAGTCTTACGTAATTAACCTTACGTATTTTAACCTTACGTGTTGAAATGAACTAACTTGTGAGAAAGAAACGAAGTCTTTTACCTTTTGCATAACCATCAATAAAATTAATTTTAAGAAATTCAGTGACTTCAAAAAAACACACTACATATTTTTACAGACTTTTCTTTAATTCGTGGTGTCCTCAAATCTTGCAACGTTAATCTAACTCATTTCCCGACGTCATGTAATGATGAAATTTTACACAGCGACGTAAGTCGGGTGACAATACAATATTCCATTCTTACTTTCGTATATTTCTATATTTTGAAAGCATATTTTATTATATATATATATATTTAATCTGGCCTTCCTTATTCTAAAATAAATACTAACCTGCAATAATGTTCCGTTTGACTTGTTGCAGAGCACTTTGGGATTTGGGTCACAAAACCTCAGCTTGAGAAAAAGTTCCGAACACCGAAATAAACTTTTTAAAGACAATTCGTACTAAAAAGTAAAAAAAAAAGAAGAAAAAATTGTTTATCCATGACCAAAAAGAAAAGAATGCGGCACGCTAACACAAGAATTTATAAAGTGACTGTATTGTATATGAGAGCTCGCCCCTTACTTTTCTTTTTAGTCATACATAAACACAATTATGTTTTACTTTTTAGTAAAATTGTTTAAGAAAAATAGATCTTTAGAAAGTTTTTTTTTAATTATTATTTTATATCAAAGTTAATTTTCATTTTAAATTTTAAGTTAACCCCAAAAGGTACTCAGAAGTTACATTGTTGATTGAATATATGTGTCTAAGAAAATCTCTTTTCACGTGAGGTTAAAAGATTGAAAATTTGCTCTGGAAACAGTAGTAAGGTAAGCGTACTGTACTAAAGTACAATAACGTTTGCAAATAAGCTTTCTTACAAATTTGAAACATTTATAACGTAAAAATTATGTCTCATGCAGAGTCAATGCATTGCATTCTTTCAAGGTTCTCATCTGCTAAATCTGTAATTATTTTCATTGTAAAATATTACTTCTTTGGGTGATATGTTCGTGTTTTATTCACTACATTGTTTACGTCTCTTATTTTAATGTTATATTTGTTTTACTTAGATAATTGGAGCGAAGAATTGGCACTATACCGAAAATGGTTGATTGAGCTCGGCCAAACCAAAACAGACGAATCAAAAAGACCAGGAAAACCGAAGACTACCGGGGAAATTTTGGGTATGGAAGGAAGTTTCAGAAAATTGGATATAGATTAAGACTACATCACTTGAAGTGAACGACCAACTACGATTGTACGATAGATTTAACGTATATCCATCTACACACAAATATCTTACAATTAATATGTATATTAAGTAGTTAAAATAAAATGTATTTGTATAAATAATGTAATTATTTATGTTTTATTTTATGTATTCAAAATGAAATACGTTTAACTCTCCTTCCACAAACCTATGGTTTCATGTTTGTATATATTGGCGATCGTGGAAAATAATGTTCGATATTTCTCTACAATATAAAAGCCTTTCCTTCATATCTGACACCAGCTTACATTCGTTTTATGGCTATAATATTAGTTTCATGGCGTATTCAGATTTATTAGAATTTTTCACTTAGATTTATTCAGAAATATATATCATATTTCTTAGTTATTCTTCAAAATTTAGCAGCTAATTTTGTATAGGTTTCATAACCTTGTGTTCTCTGTCGAATAGATAGAGAAATGTGTACCTTCGTCACAATTTCTAGACAGTCTACGGTGTGAGCTACGAGTTTGGTTATCTTTCTGGCTAAGTATCTTACCTGAAAAAGCTACCCTGCTTTTAAAAATGCTTAATAATTATTAGGTGAATTGCAATGTCCTTCACTTACTAAATAATTACCTTCGTTGTATTGTAATTAAAGCCTTTTGCATACTGGGTTCGTTAGCATAAAACATTACATATTGATACAAATAGTTCTGATTCTGTTAAGACTACATGTCCATTCTCAGAATCTTAAGAGCACCTCAACGGGGCAGAAATAAATGGCTGATCAACTTTTCTTTCTCTTTTAAAAAACTAAACTTCAAGTTCAAACTTGCCCAACAGGTCATGTTTATAATCTTGTTGGTAAATAAGTTAGTTCATTAAATATCTCTGTGTGATATTTCAATAACATCGTATATGACAATTTACTTCGTACATGAACAGTTTACGTAACAAACATTATTATTGAGCAGGTGCTGTTGAGGTGTAACTTTGCTAAAATATGAGGTATTATGGGAAATCAACTCTACGAAACATACTCTGTCAATTGTAAAGGTTGCTCAAAATGTGTTTCTTTAACTTCATCAATGCTATGAAGTTAATAACAACCCAAATGAAGCCATCAGTCGTTCTTAAATGATCCATCTTAAAACTTTAATAATGCTTCTTAATTTTAGTAGCTAGAGACAGCTACACAGTAAAAATAACTGTGATAATTCAATACAATGCGGTGTCCCAGCGTGACTACCACTTTTTGTGTGTTAAATCAACACAACACACGGTGTTGATTTCGGTACTAGGAGAAAAAAAAATACGGCTGCAGCTAGTTTTGAACATGGGTTGGTCAGTTAGAAGTCGAGAGTCTTACCGACTCCGCTAAATTCTCAGACGGAAAAAAGCACTAGATTGAAACAATATAGAGGATTAAAAAATGTTGCTGAACCCCAAACACAAACAAAGTTACTCTCACGACTTATGTCATGATTTAATCACTTTTCCATTCATCAATTAGGGATTACAATCCCCATTCAATGAGAATATGTTCCATTTCTATGAAAGCAAGCGCAGGATTTGACATTTTACTATAAGAAAGCAGTAATGCTGCTCAAGCGTTTGGCTGTCGCCATTTCGCTTGCTTTCATAGAAGTAGAATATTCTCAATGAATGGGAATTCTGGTTCTCAATTGACAAATATGAAGTGATTAAACCATGGTATAAGTTGTGCAAGTAACTCAGTTTGTTTTGGAGATTAAGCAACATATATTTGATCCCATACACTGTTTAAATCTATAGTGTAGTCGTTTAATTCAAATGTTGTTCACTAAATATCGTTTGCATCGAATGCCTCTTCTGTCTGACGATTTAGCCAAGTCGGTAAGACTCTCGACTTCTAATTGAACAACTCATGTTCAAATCTCACTGCAGCCTTAACTTCTTTTTTTCACAGTACCGAAATCAACACCGTGTGTTGTGTTGATTTAACATACAAAAGTGGTAGTCACGCTGGGACACCGCATTGTGTTGAATTAACACAGCTATTTTTTGCAGTGTACGTCGATAAAGTAAGATCTGGACTTGGTGTAACAAACACAAAATTATAAGAATCACAAAAGAAAGTTTATAAATATTTAAGATACCTACTGTTCCGACCGGAGGTAATTTTCTGACACTTATCCTAAGCAAGGTAAAACTGTGGTGGTTTCCTACAGCCTTTCATGAGCTGCGAATGCGTTTCTAAAACCAAGATATACAGTTTTAACCGAATTCCAAAAGCATTCAATATAGTCATGTCAGGAATAAAACACTGAACTTTAGGTAACAAAACGACAGGAGAAACAATCCTTCCATCGAAGAGACCAATAAATGTACTGTACATCCATACTAAATTAAAGAAGTAAATAATTTGAATATTATCAATATGAACAATCTTTAAATAGATCTCTTTGATTGGTTACACAAATGTACACAGTGGATAAAACACCCTCAAACTTATATGAATAACTCATTTGAGAGACTATGCTTGATCCGAAGCTGTTTGAGTACTTTGACCTTGAGAGTACCACTCACCTAATATAATGCACCCAATCCACTTGTTGAACTTAATCGATAACTCCGTTTTTTCCTGAAATTCAAGGTAGATATCACCCTTTTCCCAACAATAGAAAGATGAAACAGGCATTGAATTATCGCCTTTTCGCAGTTGCATTCATACCGTAATGCTTGCATAACAAAATATAATTCAATTGTTAGTTGTAAACGCGAATATTCAGCGGTTTTCCCATGATTAAATTAATCTTGTGTTACTTGGGTTCAATTTCTCAGAAATTCAAGAGATTTGAAATAATATACAGAAACTCAAAATTGGTCTATCTGTGTGCCACCCTTGTTTTTGGATTTTGATGACTCAGCTTTTAGTCAATGCTTTAATCTCCTCTTGGTACAATTCTAGACAGAAAGACCTCTCAGAGCAAGGTTAAATTATTTTCTTTCGGTTACCTTCAGTACAATCGTTTCAAAGGTTTTGGTACGTGCTTCACTAATCAGCTACCAATGAAGAGAAAAGTAGGCCTAATCAAGCTACCAAACGTAACTTACATAACAGACAGACGAAAGTTGTAAATAAAGACCATGCGTGGAGAAGATAATTGACTTCAACATAGTACCAAGGAAGATTAGAAGCGAGAAAAACAGTTTTGAACTTTCCAGTAAATCATCGAAACTCACCAAATAGACCTCAATATCAGAAATCTTGCATAGACATTCGTATGGATCGGCTGTTAAGTCAACCGACCTTTAAAACAGAAGTTAGTTAGTTTAATTTTTAGAAATTAAAGACCACAGAGAAAGGACGCGCTTTGTCCATTCTTAATCAAATTGAGACCATTTGTTTGCTCTTTGAAGACATATTTTAAACAGACTATCATCATGAAGAGAATCTGCATAATCCGTTTATTACAAGAAAATCTTTCAGAATTACGTAATGCTGCTAATAGTGGGCATTTAAAACGCACTCCTCTGAAATAAAAAAAATGAACAAAGAACGTTCCTTTTGTGGTCCTCGATTCTTACTAATATCTTTCTGCCTCGCATGTTTTAAACAACAGATAGTAGTAGTAGTACTTTAAAGCTGTACACGAAAGCGAGCTAGAAATGGCCTTATATTTTTCTATTGGAGAAATTGGAGAACTTTCTCTATGGAAACAGAGTAGAAGAGGACCAACATTTTGTTGTTGTTTTAACGTGGCAACACCGCAGGTCAAAGTCTAGGTCAATGAAAAATATGGCAACATGGCAGGTCAAAGTCCAGGTCATCTTATCTCTTATCAGTAACATGTGATAAAGATTAGAATATATAGAGGGCTCTGTTGTTGCATATAACATGAGTAGCGTCGAGCTCTAGTCATGGACAACTATCAGTATAAACGCGAGGTTGAAGAAGACCAAGTTGAGTTATCACTGGAGGATGACGAGATAGTGGAAAGTTTAGCATTACTAGCTAAAGACGTTCAAGAAGAAGAAGAAGAAGAAGAAGGTGATCGTACAATATTCAGTTTATTAAAATGTAGAAGAAATGGAGAAGATCGGCGTTCACCTTCATTATTATCATCATCAATGGTGAAGGAGGAGGAGGATATTGAAGAGGTATATTCATGCATAGTTCCAAGGAAGCCGGAGAAGCAGTTGAGAGTGAAGAAGCGTATTTTGGAGAAGGGAAATTATCCTGTGAAGAAAAGTTTGTTTTATGGGAAGGACTCATCAGTAGAAGTTGAAGAGAACTCTTCATTAATATCAGGAGGAGAATTACCATTGGTAGTGAGATCAGGACGAGTATTGTTAAAAGCAGTAAGGCTATCTATAAAGAAAGTTAATACAGCAGCAGTTGTAGAAGCATCACCAGGATCCTTGGTGAAATCAGAGCGAGTATTGGTGAAAAAGGTTCCATCATCATCATCATCATCAACAACAGCAACAGCAGGAGAAGGTGTAAGTAAAAGAACATTGAAAAGTTCCAAGTGCAAATGTAAAAATAAGTGGGTGGATGAAGAATGTATACGAGGTGCATTAATCAAGTGGAATCCTAAATCATATTTAATTTGCGAAGGTTGTTTTAATGAAGAAAATAATCAATCTAGTCATGAATGTTTAGGTTATATCAAGCCTGAAGAATTGGTTAACGGTGAAAAACTAGAAGAACATTTTCGAAAACGGGTGTGGTATTTGCTATTGAAGCCATCTACAATGAATGAACTGTATGAAATATATAAAGAAGATCATCGTGAAGTGATTAATAATGTTAATGATGAAGTAATCATGAAGAATATGAAATTTGGATTATGGCGTATAGTTAAGATACATATGTCTGCAGTGATTGACATATTACATAAAAAAGATAAAAATAGAAAGAAGGAGTGAGAACATTGTAAGGAAATAAGAAAGAAGTGAAGTGAAAATATGTCTGATTATCAGTGTACATTTTGTGTGGGGGTATATATAATGGAACGGTGTGTTGTGGAAACCTTTAGGACATATTTAAAGGAAAGTCCGATTCGATGTAATGACTGCAAATTAAAGGTTCCTCATAATAACTGTATATATATGTGGAATACGGGAAAAGTGTTATCAAAACATTTGCTGAAAGAAGTACACGATCATGAAGTATTTATGGAGTATTATGAAATTTATAAACGACAGGGTCATAAAGTATTTCCATGAACACTTTTTTTTCAAATCTTGTAGAGAATTAGTTCATAATAGTGAATTCATTGCTCAGCTCATACCAGATGTAATACATGAACAATTTTCAGTAGAAAACTGAGTAAGTGTGTCTTCAGATCAGTACATTATTGATGTGCAGGGATTTAAAATCTCTGCGCATGAGTTTATTATGAGATAATTTTGTATCATAGCGTGTGATGCTAGTCTCTTATTCCACTGTTTAGTAAAACTTCCATGTGACATTACGGAAGTAGGAGTAGGATATCAAAAGCAAGTACAATGGTTAACGCAGAACTTTCACGGTTTACACTGAGACATAACAAATGGATACAGCGTTTCACATCTTCGTAGAATAATTTTTCAACTATGTTCAAGTAAAGCTACATTTTTTGTAAAGGTCTTGAAAAGGTACAATGGATTAAAAAACTATTTCACTTGGAAACTGTGAATCATATAAGTGAAAAGGAATGTCCTGCTCTGAAAACATTAAATTTGAACACTGGTATCTCTAAGTGTACTTATCATGACCCTGTTGAGGCGAATGCTTGTGCATTAAGAAACTGTTTTCAATTGCAACATTGGATGAAACATGAGAAACCTCAGAATCTTGTAAAAACCTTATTAACAATACAGTTCTAAGAAGTATGTGTAAGTTGTTTTATAGATCAGTTTGCTTCATGTTCTTAATAAACATTATACTTACAATTTATTTTCTATATTTTATTTCATATAACCTTAATAATAATAATAAGCATATAAATGAAAGATTTGTTTTAGTATAATCAAATTTTTTATTTACATTTTTCTTTACTTTTGATAATTTTTTTACAAGTGATTTTACAATTGTATCATTTTTCTTAAGATTCCTAGTGTAAAAAGAAGAGAATTTATTTTTTCCTAGTACGGTGAAATAAATAAATACAATACAGAATAGTCCACAAAGAATAGATTCTTCATGCTGAATTTGTGTTCTGTTTACATGATATATTTTACAATTTCGTTTTAAAAAAAATACAATTGGTTTACTAGGTTCATTTCCAAAACTATCATAATATTGTCCTCGTCCATGTTTATTAATGAGTTCCAGGCGAAGTTGAGGGACTTAAATTTACTATAAGTGCTGCCGGATATTCAACTTGTTTTGGTAAAGTGTCCACTGAATAAATTCCAGTAAGCGTAGTTGCACTAGCACAGTCCTGAAGAATAACTTTTAAGAATTTCATCACTTCACATCACAATTAGGTTCACTAATTGGTGTTGGTTCATACACTGTTCTATTTTTAGGTAAAATAAAAGAATGTAGATGATAATATGTTAAATACTTTGCATACACTGAAGCTTCTTTTAAGGCACAGCAAAAACATGTAAACTGGTGAAGATGATGAGCACAACTTTGCGATGGAAAAGCTAGTGAATTATATTTTGGGCATTTTATATCTTCTAAATTAATCACTTTTCTTTGTAGAAGAGACTGTAAAAAAATCTGGCGTGCTTTGCCATGCGCATACACACTTTCACTGCAGGAGGTATACTTAGTGACTATGTTTTTAACTTCCTCATATTGAACTTCGAATTCCATCCACTCTAATCCAAATACATGTTCACTTAAATATTTATTTGCAAATCTCAAACTTGGAATAGTAATTTTTGACATTGGAAAGGGAGGTTTGAAAAGCCAGGTTTGAAAACTATTAGCATCAGGATTAACTATGGCTAATTCTTTCACTATAAAATTATTTTCCTCATTACACTCAAACGCGTAAAAGTGTATTACAGTCCTCATGGTTACTCTCAAACTGAACTAAATTTCACATCGTATGATCTGTATATACATTACGATCTTTATCAATCTGAATAAGTGAATCAAATTGAGCGTAAACAATACATGAAATAGAATGTGTTGGTGGTTGACTGAATCCTATTTTGAGATTAACGGGAGAATCCTTAATAACATCCCATGTAGAATCATCCAAAGTATTAGTAGGAGAAATATTAAAAGCATAAAGAGTATATCCATGAGGGTAATCAGAATATCTGACTCTATGACTTACATTTACATGAAATATACCAGTTCCAGAGAACAGAGTGTGAAAACATTGAACATATAGTTGATTATCATAATCTGGAGTAAGAGGGGTGGGAGGATAAAATTGGGAACCAACTTGTACTTGCAACTTATTAATATTAAAAGTTTCAAAGTGGAAGGGATTTTCATGGTATTTTCCATTGAATGCAGTATTTGCAGTAAAACCTATAATAAGACCCTTTGGTACATTTCCAAGAAATATGTTATCAAGATTATAGGAATTAACATTTGCATGAATAGTGTGTACTCTTGTTTCAACTCTAGTCAATGGTAATTTTGCAGTATCATGAGTCATAAAACTGTTTAACTGTAAAGCTAAATCAGCAGAAATATTAATTCGACGAACATAGAGAATAACCTCTTCTAGTTTAACTTTAAATGTAGAATTTTCAGCTGCCATTAAGCAGAATGCATCTTTACTACGACTTAATTTTATTCGAAGATTAACTTTATTTGGAAGAACTCGATTAGATCCTGAAATATCTGTATGAAGTCGTCAATACATATCAATGGAAGCGCTACCAGTAACAAGAGATTTTCGTTTATAATAACCAGCATTATTTTCATTGAGACTATTAAAATGCCCTGCAGTATCCTTATACCATAATCCAGTGGTTAAATGAGTTTTACTTGCATCTTCAGAATAATTAAGTAAGGTTTCAAAGTATGCTCTAAATGGGTACGTACCATTTGAAGAAGAAAGAATTTTATCATTTAAAGAAATATCAGGTTGGGTAAAAAGTGAATGCAAAAAATTATTTATCGGCGCTACATTATCTGCTACAACGACTGGTGGTCCTTCCGCTGCTACTTGTAAATTATCTCCGTTCCCCTTAATACTTTACACTTGACATAAATATAAATATGTGCAGGAAGAATATATTCAGCAGTATCTCCAGGCACAAGAAATTCTATAGGTCCATCAGAAGAAAGCGATGAAATTGGTCGATACTCTACCATTCGAGATGATTCAATAGCAGTTTGTGTCATAGGGACAGAAACTAAATCGAATTCATTCGTACAACATTCATTACTTTTAGGTGTAAGAAACGACATTTTTTTAAGTGAAAATATCTCTACTCTTTCTTTTATTAGAAGCACGTCGTCTTTTTAAGATTGGTGGTCCAATACGTATGGAAGCCTTACGTTTTCGTGCATTTCTTCTACCACTACCACTAAGCAACTGATTAACTTTATTTTCAGCTTTTGTTCTTAAAGATGATCCTGCTTCGCGAACTCGTGCTTTTAAAGATTCTTTAATAGGTCGATTTTCTAACATATCCCCCGCAACTTGTATTCCTGTTTGTAAGGCTTGTCGTCCTACTGTTTTTGCTCCTTGTTTAAGGAATGGCATAGCAAATCGAAATAATCCGCGAAATAAACTCCCAATCCCATGTTCCCGTTGGTAAACAGGTCCTGCAAAGTAAGGTATACCTCTACCTCTATGCATAACTGTATAGGATTTCATTTTGATGAGCGCTTAAAGTGAAGTGTTAATGTCAATGTCCCGGATGCGAATGGTAAATTTCGGCCTGCATGATCTTTTAAAAGTATTTCTACAGTATCAAATTATGTTTTGCAAGTGGAAAAAAATGCACATTCTGAAAAGTTATGGTTTGTACTTTTCCATGATGATTATCGGTTATACTTATAATTCGTAAAAGAGGTGCTTTTGTATCACCTACAAACTGAGGTTGAATAATATCTGCATAAACAAACATTTGATGCGGATATCCAATGTTTAAAAATGGCTGCTTAGGAATATGACTATCTTTTAAAATATTAATATTAGGTTCAAAACCTAATTGTAATGCTAATATAGATGATAAACGTAAAGATTTTATACTATCATCAACGTGTACAGT
>JAGDQP010058273.1:0-12588 GCA_022664845.1 Lepisma saccharinum
CTTTCCATTTCAATATATTTCCCTCGTCATATATTTACATTATATACTTCCCTCCCTTGGCCTTCAAATATATATAACTTTTTAGGAATTCTAATACCTATTCTTTCCATTTCAGTTTATGTACATTTAGTACCCAGTTATCGCTTTATTACTTTTGACTAAGCTGTTACAGAAGTATCGTATGCTGATGAAAGATTTAAGCTGAGCTGGTGGCTGTGCGAAAGACTGCTTGCCCCGTAATCGTATTCAGATTAAAGGGTTCTTCACCTGACTAACGTTTTCTTTAATTTTCTCTAAGTTACATATGGCAAATGCTGGGATAGTGCCTTTAAATAAGGCCAGATCAACTACCTTCCCCATTCCTTCTCTAACATGCAAAGGAAAAGTTAACACTTTATGAAACCGTGTGAATTTAATATACTTTTATATTTATAAATCTAAAGATTCGATTATGTTTATTTGTGCTGTTGAAGTCTATCCAGATATGCCTTAGCTGCCGCTGAAGGTCAGAGTAAATTGACTTGTACACTTCATTGAATTAATCGAATTTATGGCGTCTAGGCATTTTTGGCTCAGGCTGAAGTAGGCCAGAGGAAAGGATTTGGAAATGATGTATGTCGGGGCCTACTATCATTGCATTAGCTTGGTCTCACTAAACAATAACTCTAGAAAAAAATTTAATCAGGTTTTCCAGTCGCTAGGTTCGAACCCAAGAAGTAAACTACATAACTACTGGACAACGGGGACTGGATATTTCATTTGATCAGAACATTTATTTTATTTTCCTGTAAGAAAACATTAAGCTTCTACAGAATACTGTCTAGAATGCATAACATTCAATATTAATATGAGAAAGTATATTTTATTGTTGCGGACTTCAAATCAGCACTGGAGACAACCACAAATTCGAATCCTTCTGTCGACCACACTGACTGAGGTTTTTCAGGATTTCTTTCCATTTTACCAGGTGATTGGCCGGTATGGTACATAGACAAAGGCCATGACTACTATCTTTCTCTGTCCGCAGAAGAGTTTCCGCTGAAGGAAGAAGTTTCTAAGACATGTAACCACTGTTTCTTTCAGGCAGCCCCCCGGAGGTTTTCAATCGCTCCCCCGAAATAATTAGTTTCAACACTTTTACTACTCATACGTATACTGAAATACGCATATAATAACACATTCTATAAACATTGTTCATCTTATTTTGAGGTTAACTAAGGAAGTACGATCTATTGTTTACTAAAATTATATTGCTATTTTTATTTTAGTACATTGCAGTCGATGTACATTATTTATAAATTTCATGAGCCCCTGAATGAAATCTTCTGAAAGAAACACTGCATGTAACGGTCTTCGTCCATAGCTACATGCATTTTCTATAAATGTAAGTTAGATCAAGCGAAAATTATATTAATATGCTGTCAAAAGTAAATGTGGAAATGAGTAATTAAAAAATCATTAAGTTCTTATTATGTTAACTACAAAGGAAATAACTGTATCACTTACGCAGTGATTTGTAGTTCCATTCACTGAAGATTATGTACTTTTGTTTGATATAATATGGTTTTACACCTACATATGTTCAGCTTTATTCCTTTTCCCTAAGTGTAACTGATGAATATCTCTTAAATGCTTACACATAATTACGGAACACATTCTGAAGAGAAATTAAGAGCAGGAAATAATATAAGCGTCTGTGGTGGAATGAAGAAATGACGTAACTTAAAAAAAAAAAATACTTTCCAGTTAAGTTATTTCAGGCAGTGCATTCCTCGACAAGCTTCTTGAATACACATTAAAAGATGGGATGAAACTGTGAGAGACCGTTACAATGCTATGGAACTATTTAACGCTTACAATCATTTTATTATGTGAGCAGGAGGGAAAGATTGATGAATTTTGTTTCTTAACTGTTAGAGAAAGTAAGAGTAAGATTTGGTAATAAAATAAATTATTGAAATTTTCTTTTATGCTTGATAAGTAATAAGCTTCATAAATGTAAGACACAAGCAAGTGCAAGAAAATAACTTTTGTAAATTTATTTAAAGTCATGTTTAAGGCCATCACTTAAGAAATAGGTTTCAAGATAGGAAACCAAGAAAGAATTTGGAACTATATAAAGGAAAACAATAGAATTAATTCAAAAGAAAAGGTAGATTTTTAAAATTATTTTAAACATTTTTATAGAAGTTATTATACAGTACATAGTATCACAAAATAGCATTCTTCACACACACACACCCTAAAAGGTATTGTCTCGTATTGTATGAAACAATGTAGTGATTAATTGTGATGCTCTATCGACTAATGAAAACTCAAGTTACTGTTTTCAATAAATATATTAAATGAAACAAAAATATAGCTAATTGTGTGAAAAGTCGTTGTATGTAAGCTTGTTATATAAACTTTGAATAAAAATATTTTTAAAAAATTTGAGAAAGTTAATAGAAAAATCCTTTAGAAGAGGTAAGCAACATTTGGAAAACGATAAAGAAGAGGGTAAGAAAGAAGAAGAGGATAAGGAGGAGAAGGAGGAGGAAGATGAAGAAGAAGGAAACAGACTCTCTTAGGGCATTGTCTAAAAAGAAATAATTTCAAACAATGGGAGGATTCTGAGGAATATAAAGTGAGAAAGGAAATGTTGCCAAACATGCAAAATATTACAAAACCACAATTGAAAGATAAGTCAAAGATCTACAGAAAAGAGTGAAGTTAAGATTTTGTGCAGATATACCAACTACAAATTAAAGCATTGAGAGTAAAATGGATGAAACGCTCAAGAATTTCTTTAAACAGATTAGAGAAGCAATTTATAAATTCTAATGTTTCTTTTCCTGTGTTGTGCTTATAAATTAGGAACATTTA
This sequence comes from Lepisma saccharinum, assembly GCA_022664845.1. NCBI lineage: Eukaryota > Metazoa > Arthropoda > Insecta > Zygentoma > Lepismatidae > Lepisma > Lepisma saccharinum. The sequence continues at coordinate 2,866 of JAGDQP010058273.1, forward strand.
AACGTTAATGACTTCATGCTTTAAATAATCTTTTACGTAGAACATGATCATTGTTTAGGCAGCGGAATGATAATAAGCAAGAAGCCATAGCAAACTCAGTTGTATGTTTAACGCTGGATTCTCAAAATCCTCTGAGTTCCTGATGAAAAGCGTATTTCTCCAAATGGGCAATATGCAATGATTAATCCATGAACAGCTGTCTAATGTTTGTGAACCCACTTTCTCTTACAATATTATTTTTTTTCTTTCTAATACTAATCTATCTCCATTAAGTACTCTGTTTCTTTTCGCTAATAAAGCTGTTAAGAATTCTTAAATAAATACCAATCCGATTTTATTGTGATCATTTTAAAGACAACTTGCACTAAAGCAACTTCTTTCAACAATTTTATGGAAAAACGAAAAATAAAAAAAACATCCAATCCATTGACTGTTGTGGTCCTTGATAATTTGCTAATGTAGTTAGCTCTGACGTAATCATTGAATCAGATCTATATAACCCATGCTAATGACAGAATAGGTTTGATTCGCCTGTAATTAGATTAGTTTAGGTGTGATTACAGTTAGTTCAGAATGCACGCAACCATCTCTATATTTACTCACACGCCCGCTAAGATTATCGTTCGGTTGTATGTACAGTTAATTAAATAAACAATCAGGCAAACGATGGTTTCTTAATATTCCATTCTAATGCACCCATTTCAAACAACAGCTATGTTGTCTTGCATGCACTTTAGAAATAGTACGTAATATCAGTTTAATAACCTGCTAGTTCAGTTACTTCATAAGTAAGATAAATTCAAACATGAGGGGGTTTATACATCAGTTTACTGCAGAACTCAATGAAACATATATGCATGCTAATAATACCCAAACTGCAAGTATTTATAATTTATAGATCTGACGAAAGTTGCAATATAAGCCATCGTTCTGCAACGATAGAACAGAGAAGCATAGATCGCCCTAAATAAACAAATAGGTCACATTTTACTGACGATGGACATACATAAAACATACACATTTACAAATTAGTAAACATTTGTCTTTCCATCACTTATAAATTCATTTGTCTCATTAAAATTAATATTATCGTATTTAGTACTTTTAGGAAAGCTGATCTGTTGGCTTTAGATCAATATTTGAGAAATATAAAATTTCATCTGTCTTGCCCAACATAATATTCTCTAACTGCATTGTTTATCTGTCTGATGATTCAGCATCTGTTAGATGTTTTATATCCATTAATGCCAGCAATTGTCAAAGTACAATGCTATTCTTTCGACCTTATTCATCATTGACCCTAAGATGTCAATTAAACATTGAATTCTTGACACAAGGCCTTCTATATTTGGAGGGCAGCAGTGCCAAGTACACCTCAATTCAACTGTCGTTTACTGTAAATGGGTCAGCAGTATCAAGGAGAAAACTTAAACAATGGTAACATTTGTTTATCTCCAGATAAACATGTAATTATACATTAAATTTAGAAGAATAAATTATACGATAAAGTAAGTCTTCCTTTTAATATTTTTAATATGCTTGAACTTTTAATGAACTTTTATGCTTTCTTGAAGTTAAGTTAAAATTTTAGCACAGCACTCAGAGAAAAACTATTTAAAACTGTTATTCATTTCTTAAGACATATCGTGTACTTTTGATAACCACGAAACAACTGGCATAACAGCGGTCTTATTTTTGTTTCAAGTGCTAATAACTAATTTCCATTTGTTATAAAATAAATAAGATGGTATCATTGAACACATTACAGATAAGTGATGAAAATATTAAAAAATGGACAGCAAACTATTCCAGTCTTGAGTTTGCGAATGTGTTTTGTGTTCAACGTTTTTTTTTTTATCTATAAAAGTTTATTTTGTTTAAAATGATACAATAGCTTGGAAATATTTATTTCTTAAAGCATTTCTGAAATTTCGGTAGTACAGCAAGAATTTCTAAGTGAGTATAGATAGCGTGAATATACATATGAATATATATGAATACCTAGTAACAATAAGTTTTGTTGTTGTGGAAGTTTTTTCTTTGTTTGTTTGTACTTTGTTGGTTTTTAACATTATGTAAGGCCTCTAAGCATTGGTGACAGTAATCGGGATAGGTTAGAAGAAAGAATGCGGCAAGGAGTCGGCCTGGGTATAACTTGAAGGTACCGTCCTGACATTTACCTTGTGCGACTGAGGAAGAACCATGCATAAATCTCAGTCGAGAGGGTCGGCGGAACCGAACCCAGTGCCTCCCGAATACGAAGCCTTGGCCATTCAGGTTTAATACTTGTACCTTGTATTTGAAAAGTATCTGATTTTAATGCAATTAAATTAAATTAATCTTCTTTCTTTAGGCTTTAGGCATTAGTTTTTTAATGTTTATTTTTGCTTGTTAATGAGCCTTGGTTAACACTTATTGACTTGTTATTAACATCCTCAACGACCTGGTTAGATTCTACGTAGCGGGGCCTACGACTTTATGTAAAATGGACTCCAAACCTCTCCGTTCAATAGATCCCCATGGGATTTGACTCCGTGATCACGCGCACAGAAAGCAAACGTGCTGCGTGGCCTAAGCGGTCTTTATGTTATCTGTTTAGTTTACATTAATGGGCTATAAAGGATTCAATTCAATCAGAAATCGGAGCCATGGCGTGCTTCAGTGAGAACATTATACTGGAAGAGGAATGGGAAAATAACTCCCGTTCTCTATTCTAGGCAGCATCCTAGCTTGCACATGATGGCGCTGAGACAAAACGTGGGAAAGGTCTATCAAGATGGCCGGGCTGAACAGAATTCGAACCTACGCCACTCACCGATACTGATTCTTTGTTATCGATTTTCGCATCGAGACTACGAGGGTTGAGGCTTTTGCTTCATCATTCCATTGAAAAGTACATCCACAAATAGCTGTTACAGAGGATAGTTTCTATTCAAGAGGTATTAGTATACAACATTGGACCAGAAATGATGCTTCCAGTGCTTTGCATTAGTCCGTCATTGAAGTATTAACGATTCAGATGACAAGAAGTATTGCTACTTGTTACGCGACCCTTCAAAATGTTTTGTTCTCATGTAATTTAGTTTGTCCGTCTACTCAACCAAAGCAAGTGCAGAGAAACTGGTTTCAGATTTGAGTTCAGTGATGTCAGTTGTGCTGAACTGTTTATAATAGGGTGACTTTGAATCTGGTACTTCAACACGTTCTTGTCGGGACCGCCCTAAGGTTAGTTAACTATACACTTATTTCTACTTTGGGGGTTCAGTGGTGGAGCGCTCACCTCTGGTGCGTGGAATCATCTGTTCGATTCCGGCTCCTGTCATGTGGACAAACACCGTGTATGTTTTATCTTGGAGTTCTCCCGTTTCCTCCCACTTTTTTCAATCCACCAGAATAAAATTCAGAATTATTTCTACTTATTTTTATGTGTCAGTATTTCCAATGAAGTCTGAACGATTGAATAAAAGTTAATCAGTTTTTCTTTTACTTTCGGTGACACATTCACATTTTGACATGCTCCTAGATCAAGTAACTTTTACGCTCCCTACGCAGTTCTCCTTGTGTTATTCCCCTCTTTTTCTATGTTCAGTCAAGAGTTCAACCAGTAACCTTCTGTAACAGAAATTGATCTTTCAGTTCCAGTCGGCGATGTCGTAACAGCTTGCTGTCCGTACCAAAAATGTTCTAACCTCATCATCTCCTTCCACGATCTCCCAACCAGTTACAAGAACAACGCTCTGCCTATAAAGTATGCAACACGCAATTACTCTCTTTATAGCACAGTGACCTTGTCTTTTGTTGCCAAAAAAAAATGCTATTTACGTCATTAAATGTCACGTAGCAAGGTCACGGGCGAATAAAAGTAATCGTGATTTACATTTTGACTGTTTTTATAATGTCTTTCTTCATGATTGTCTTTTTACTGGATGCTGAAAGTTGGGAATTTATCTTCAAAGTGAATCTGTTTGAAAGAATGCGGCGGAAATGTTTAACCAAGACATATGCTTGCAGGTGCACGCAACGTTTGTTATGTATTGATTTGCCAAGAAGTAAACAATAGCTTTTCTTCACTTTATGCAGAGTAATGGTATGGACTTTACGGAAAGGAAAATCTTAATTTATAAGGATAAAAGAAAATTCCGTCAACTATTAATAATTTCCATGTCTTTCTGTTTTTTTAATGTACTACAAAAATATTTACTAATTTATGAGGAAAATATTTTCCATCGAATTGTTTTAATTAATTTGGGAAATGTTTTTCAGAAAAATAATATATTGACGTTTTGAAAATAATTTTCTAAAAAATAAAAAACAACATAAAAACCCGTCTTTCGATCAACGGGTCCTGAATTTGATACTCTATGACGACACAAGTGGCTCGAAGCCCACTTTTGAATGCAGATCCCGCCCTTGGTGTATCACTTGTATATATATATATAAAAGTAATAAAACCACGTTCATCCAAGAAATGGATACAACTGTAATGATTTTTTTCGAGAGTTGATCTGAGCCTGTGGGGTAAAGGGGTAGATAATAGAGCTTTTATAGCGGGAATGGGGTTACGATGTTGCAATTTTGTTCTCCCTTCTGTGTGTCGGTGAGCTCTGTGTTGGTTAGTGGACTGCTCAGTTACCACAACGACTGAAATATTCCTTTCAGAGACCGGACAATTTCCTGGCCTTCCCCTTTTAGCAGTGTTTTTCCTCAGTCCCACCAGGCAAATGGCCGACACCTTCCCGAATCATTTCCCCTCTCCTATCCCGACCTGAGCCTTAGATGCCTAAAGGCCATCAATAAAAATTCAAATTCCCCTTTTATAGTTTATAGTGTTCGAAACACCGCTAGTATACGAATATCTTTTTACACAACCAGATAAAAAAGTGCTATTTGGCTACCTCGTATAAGACGTAAAAGTAAATATCACGACTTATCTATAGCAGCAGCTTTCCCTTATGCGTGTTGGTGGGCGTGGCTACAGTACATTCCTTTGAAAATACAAGTATAGCTACATCAATGTTTTGATTGAACCTATATTGGAATAAATTGCAAGTAGGAGAAACGTTAAACCATCTAGTGTAGATAACGGTGAAACTAGAAGAACTAACATTCATCTGATGCAAATTATTACATACGCTTGACAGAGCAGTTCTTCCGTTTTAAAATGTATACTTTATGGGTACACAATAGCCATGCATAGCGACTGGGAAATTATGATCGGAACAAATATCCGGTACTCCTGTTTATGGCTGAGGTTAACCGAACCATGCTTTCAACCTTCATCATAAAAAGATTCTTTTTCATGATTTGACATCTTACGTATAATAATAGGAAAAAAATATTAAGCGTACAACAACCATTTATCCTTTCAACGAGGTTCTTACAAGTGTTCAGGAAACCTGAACAATTTTGAAATATAATGTTCAACTTTGAAGTGGTGTTCAGTTTACTACTCTTTAGCATATCCACATTTATATTCATATCCATAGCACTTATATTTCTATTCACATTTAAGAGTCAAGAGAGGAAAGTACCTCGTTCTAACTATAGAGTTGTCCAGAAAGCAGTGTAACATACATCCACAACATATTTTCAGTTTTTACCATGTGGCCCATCTTCTTACAAATTTGCTTGCGGGCAGAGAATGTATCTTGATTATCAGCATATAAATGTCAACACTTATGAGGTGTTAATATCCTGCAAAGTTAGCAATAGAAAGACCAAAGGACACCATTATTGGGCTATGCTTAATCAGGGTCTGGTCGTACAGGAGAGATTGAAATAATTTTAACACTGAAACCTAGGCCCTGCTGTCCATAACGTACAGTATTTTCAGGATCACTCCATATCACATTTATAACTTTATTGTAAAAAAAAATTAGATAGGCTTCTTAGGATAATCTTAACCCCTACCTTGAGTGGTTTAGGACCAATTTGAGCCTCGTAATTTTAGGACCAATTTGACCAATTTTAGGACCGGTTTGAACCGCGTAATATGTGGGTTTGGTTCCTATTGTATTTCGTGACACTTGCCACATGTAATACTGATATTGCCACGGTAACAACACTTATCTTATTCCTTTTTTAAACATTTATAACTGTGTTACGCAACTGTTTATGTCAATGAATATGCAGTGATCAAATGAACAAATCAATGAACTATTTCCCACTCATTAATAAAACATTAGACGGACGTGCGTGACACAGACTAATGGGATTCAGTCTGCTCTCAAAGGTGAGTGTTCTTTTTTCAGTAATTCACGTAAAACACACATTAATTATGCAAGCGATGCTATTTTCATCCCGTTAATGCTGTTTACATAGGATATTAGCCATGCATTTTTATTTTGGAGGCAAGTAATAAGTTAAAATACATAGTGTATACGATAGGGGTGTGTGTGAAAAGTTTCCAACCTAACGTAGAAGGGGGGGGGGGCAGATGAACCAATAGCAGTACCAATTTATTCAATATATTCCCCTCGCAGTTTAATAAACTTCCGTCAACCGTCCTGCAACAACTGTAATCCTTGGAGAAAATGATTTGTCTTTGTCCTAATGTCACGTGTTAACAGCATCATTGTTTGCAAAATGTGTTCCTTTCAAGTCAATTTTCAATTTCGGGAACAGATAAAAAAAATCCGACTCAGCTAGGTCCGGAGAATAAGAGGGATGGTCAATCACATGATAGCCTAGCTGGTCCAGTTTCTGCATTGTGATAAGCGCCTTGTGGCATAGAACTATGTTCTAAAGAAATATTATGCCTTTCGCCAGCTTTTCCCGCCGTGTCTTCCGAATGGCTGCATGCAATTTACTCAAAACATCGCAGTACTAGTTGGCATTGACTGGATCCTGTGACGTAGCTGATTCCTTCGCATCCCAAAACACAAACGCTTGTGCCTTGGTGAACCTGTGTGTCGCCACTGCAGTGACTGCTGTTTGGTTTCTGAATCGTGGTGGTGGAGCTACGTTCATCAACAGTCACCAAACAACCCAAAACATCGCAAGAATCACGTTCAAAACGGGCCAATATTGCGCGTGCACCGTTCAACTTTTTAGGGACCCACTTCACGCACAACTTTCTCATTCCTAGTTCCTCATGAACAATGTGATTGACACGTTTCACAGATATTTCTACTATCTCTGCAAATCGCTGCAGGCCAATTCAACTATCTGAGAGTATCGTCTCTTACACAGAATCAACACTCTCAACGGTCACTGCAGTTTTGGGTCGTCCAGAACGCGCCTCGTCTTCAGTCGATGGTCTCCTACTCCTGAAGTCAGTAACGTTCCCCCTTGATTGTGCTATATGAAGAATTGTGCTATAGTGTAATTCACCGTTAACCTCCTTGGCATTCATGCCCTCAGAAAAAAAGCATTCACTGTCCTCTTCTCCTGCAGAGTAAATTCTATATTCCATCACTCACTCAACCTGCAACATCAGAAAGAGTATTTAAACCATGGTGTTTAAATTGCAACTGAAATATATACACGAATCACTTTATCACATGTTCCAATTGTACTAATCTATCTTCCCCCCTTGTATGTTAGGCTTGAAACTTTTCAAACCCTCCTCGTATATGGAGGGGCGTGTAATCTTCTTTAGAGCAAAAAATGGGAATTTTCCAATACTCCAACAGTAGTGACCTGTTGCGTCAACCAGATCAAGCGGCCTAGGCAGTAGTCCAGAGAGAGTCGTTTGAGACAAATGCGATCTCTGTATTCGGTGGAATGTGGATGGCTCAGTACAAAGATAAATTATGTCTTATGGTAAGTCCCTTGACAGTCAGCACTATGTAAATCGACCAAAACGGCTTCATGTTTTTTGTGCCAGAATATTCGGCGCTGGTCAACACAAGAATAACTGATAATTTTGCTATAAATGGACAACGTAAGAAGCCATGTATCTATATTTGTCCACCCAAAACTCCAACAGTTGCCAGGAATCAAGTTGTTTGTACATCCTCATATTCCCTGGACCTCGCATTGGTTTTTGACTTCGGATAAGCAGTGAGGAAAATACCACCCTAGCAGCACATCGGCTCAATATCGATTAAGGTTGTCCAGTATTGGTCCGATATTGGCTCGATATCTTGTGCTACTATGGCAGGATTCGAGTCCCTGTCATGCCAGTTTTCTTTTCTGAGGTTTTCAGGGCTTTCCTCAGTACCACCAGGTGAATGCCGTGATGATCTCTTTATAAGGGGCCTTGACCACTACCTTTCCCATCCCTATCGTATAGGAAGAGTTCTTACAGAGAAATGTCATCACTCCAATGGGACTTAATACCATAATTGTAACTGTAGTTGTTTAATTTCGAAGCTTTTTAAACATTATTTTCTTTTCCCTATTTTCGATTACAAATACTTTAAATTTGCTTCGGAAAGATATTTTATTTTAATAACAACAATATAATAACACTTTTTATACATTTTAAGAGTACATCTAATGTTAGTCTATTTTTCAGCATTTCTGTACACTTTAAATATACAAGAATGTGAACAAGCAATGTTTTTGCAAGTCAAAGGGTAGTGATAACCGGTTCTGGTAGCCTAGAAAAGTATAGAATAAAGTTTGTGGGTGCTGGAATAGAGCCCGGGACGTCTTGGGAATAGCCACGTAATACCTTAAGCAATATTAAGATACCAAAGAACACGTTTAACCCGTAATGTTTCTCGCTAGAAAATTTTGATTTAACAACTCTTGGTAATGTCATGGGATTGTAAAATGCAATGTATCACGAAATTATGAATATCATGAAGTTACCAACTATTCACCCCATGACAAGTGATCTTTCTTTTTCTTCATATTTTTACTCTTCCTGTGCATAAAAATATTTCAAAAATGTGTACGAAAAATGTACAAGAAGTGTATGTTTTTTACAGTGTAAATGACAAGTGTTGCTTATTGTGATGAGCAAAGTCAATCTTTCATATGAGGGTACTATTTATCTGTGCTCGTATATATTTCTTTACGTTTCGATCCATTCCTTCTCAAAATAGAAACTAGTATTCTCATTTAAACAGCCTACACTTAAAATCCTAATTCCAAAGCAAGACTTGTTTCTACAAGATCGATTGTCCTATTTTCACTCTTTTTCTCTCCAAGAATCAATTGCGTGTGACCGACGACGAGTCACTGTTAGGAACTGAAAATCTCCTGTTTCGTGTCAGCACTTCTGTATATGTGTGTGTGGATTTGGAAACTAAATGAGAGCCATTGTAAGTTCTAATAGAACGCATTACAAAACATTTATATTGAGTTTTCTTGCTTTTAAAAAATCAAAAGAAAAGACAGAAAGCAATTAATTGAAAATCAGCTTCGTAGATTATCATTTGAAACTCTTTCCTTTTTATTTTATTTATTTGTTTATTTATTTTTGGTTAAGCTTGTTCCATGTGATTCCATTTGATAAAAATCACATGGATAAAATAAAATCTATTACTGTTTAATGTCTTCGGTTATTAAAGTATAAAACTTAGCGTCATCTATTGTGGACATTATGAAAATTCCAAATAAACAATTAAGAATACGCAATTTTAATGAAGGACGACGTTTCGCCTGTTTAGTGCTTCCTCAAGTCACAAAAGAAAAACTGAAACACAGACAGACGTATTACGTGGTTGTATATAATGTGTTTCAGTTTTCCCCTTGTTTCTTGAGGTAGTTTAAAGCTGTTAGGCAAAACGCCGTCGTTCAGTTTTTTTTTTTTTTTTTTTTTTTTTTTTT
>JAGDQP010058274.1:0-12587 GCA_022664845.1 Lepisma saccharinum
GTTGGGGTGAGTGAGACTTTGATTTATAGAAATAAGTTAATTATGAGTATAACCTATATGAGTACAATTAAAGGTTCCTTTTACTTTACACGTTTTCCTACAAATTTGTCTTTTTCAGTTCGGATATAAAAAAATACGATTATTTCTCCTCCAGATTGGTGAGATTCTTTTACTGAGCCTATGGCATAAATCAATCATTTCTTTACAATAATTAAGTCTAATGCGCGACCTAGCTGCTTTACAACTTCACATGTATCTTCGTTAGGTTTTTCCGGAACACCGTATAATTCGAGAGTATTACAAAAGTAGTAGTGTTGTCACTTGGCTGACAGTTCCCTAAAAATGGCACGTTTTTCCTGTACCTGGCTGATAACAAGGAGTCGATTTTCCAGGGCTGTATGATACGCTGTGTCGTCGTGTTTGTTTAAAATGTATAAAATTCTACGGAACCTTTTTTCTCATTCCCTTCGTGAAAGGCTATGAGCATATTTCGCATCCCCTATTTATAAAAGACTACGGCACCTTTTTTCATCCCCTCCTTAACATGGCAAAAATTACCTAACCCACAAATTTTATAAAAGGCCCTATTTAACTTAGCAGAGATTACGCCCTCCAACACTATGAAAGGCTACGATTCATCCCCTATTTAACATAGCAGAGATTGCATGACAGGGTACGGTGCTTTATTTCAACCATAAAATAACACTACAGAGGCTACGGTCCAGCCCTATTTAGCATAGCAGAAATGCCATAAAAGGATACGAACACCTATTGCCATCGCCTATTTTACAGCTGAATACCTAACCCGTCCCCTATTTAACATAGCAGAGATTAGCCCCTAGACTATTTTTCGCATTCACTATTTATAAAAGACTAAGAACATATTTTTTCCAACCCTTATTCAACATAGCACACATTTCATAAAAGGCTACGGCACTTTTTTGCAACCCTTATATAACATAGCAGAGATTACACAGGAATATAGCCTAGTTACGCCCTCCAACACTATGAAAGGTTACGACCCCTTTTATCATCCCTTATACCATTGCATGATAGCGGAGATTTCGTGAAAGGCTACGAACCCCTTTTTCATCACCTATTTAACATAGCACAAATTACTTAACCCACACATTTTATAAAAGACCCCTATTTAATATAGCAGATATTACACAGGAATATAGGCTAGTTACGACCTAGTTTTTCCCTCCCCTATTTAACCTTACATAGTGCATAAGACTATAATCCATTTCTCTATTTAACAGCAGAAATTAACCCCACACAGTGCACAATAGAAGAGATTCCATAAAAGGCTACGGCAGCTTTTTCATCCCCTATTTAACATAGCAGAAATTACAACAGAAATTTGAAGTCAGTTTTAAACATAGCCCCTAGCAGGCAATTAAATATATATTTTCCCAACCCCTATTTAACACACCAAAGCCGCTACGATCTTACAACAGTGCCAATATCAATTTTGAAGTCAGTTTCTATACCTAACCCACATAATAGACCACACTCGACCGAATGGTCAATAGTAGTTAATATGAGTTTATTGACTAAGCACTTATAATCATAACCAAGGGTCACTAATAGGTGAAAACTACCGGTGCCTAGGTTAACAAAATGGTAATAAGGTCAAATATATAACCCTGTAAATTTCATAAACAGCTAGACATATTGAGATTCTGTTTTCACATTTGTGATTAGGGCGTTGAATACTACATGTGAAAAAAGTGGTGGCCTCGAGGCTAAAGGTCAAATATTTAATCCTGTATATCTGGTAAACGGCTAGACATATTGAGATTCTGTTTTCAGATTTGGAGTTAGGGCGTTGAATACTACATGTGAGAAAAGTAGTGAACTCGAGATCAAAGATCAAATATTTAACCCTGTATATCTCGTAAACGGCTAGACATATTGAGATTCTGTTTTCACATTTGGTATGGGGGCATCGAGTACTAAATGTAATAAAAGTAGTGACCTCGAGGTCAAATATTTAACCCTGTAAATTCCGTAAACGTCTAGGCATATCGAAATTGTTTTCAGATTTGGAGTTAGGGCGTTGAATACTACATGTGAAAAAAGCGATCACCTCGAGGTCAAAGGTCAAATATATTAATCCTGTATATCTGGTAAACGGCTAAACATATTGAGATTCTGTTTTCACATTTAGTATGGGGGCATTGAATATTACATGTGAAAAGGTGACTTCGAGGTAAAATATTTAACCCTATATATTTCGTAAACGGCTAGACATATTGAGATTGATTCTGTTTTCACATTTAGTATGCGGCTTCGAGTACTACATGTGATAAAAGTGGCGACCTCGAGGTCAAAGGTCAAATTTGAAGTCAGTTTGCTAACTTCGCTCCAGTGGTCGTAAAATAATGAAACTTATAATGCAATTTTATTTTTAGTCCCGGGAATGTCAAATATGAAAACAACTTCTTTCTACCTATTGTCGCTTCCAAGATATGGTGGTTCGAATTTCGACATTTTATACGCAGAAATGAGAAACTCGCAGATTATATGTTATTTGGGTCTTTGATGCAGAATATGAAATTTGCTTCTTTCTACCACCTACTCTTTCCAAAATATGGCGGTTCGAATTATGCCGAATTTTGTTATTTTAGATGCAAAAATGAGGAATACGCAGATTATATGTTGTTTGGGTCTTTGATGCAGAATATGAAATTTTCTTCTTTCTACCACCTTCTCTTTCCAAAATATAGCGGTTCAAGTTTTGCTCTTTAGGTCTTTGAATTGCGAAACTCCCAGATTATATGTTATTCGAGTCGGTAATGTAAAATGTGACTTTGCCTCTCTGAACAACTAACCATTACAAGATATGGCGGCTCTTTTGTCCCCAGAACTATGATAGCCTCAACTTTTCACGGTAATTCCAAACTCATTTCTACCTATTGTCGCTTTCAAAATATGACAGACTGAATTGATAAAACTCGCAGTATTCGGGATTGGTGAAATTGGTTTCCAAAACTATGAAACTACAAAATGTTTGTTTATATAGGCTCCATATAAGGTTTGAAACAAAAATTCCATTTGCTAATGTATATCCTCTGTGTATTGCATTCGCTAGTTATTAAGGAATGAAATTTGAATGCACTCAAGTTTCTATATGAATAATTCTACAGTATGTGAAATTCAAAACCAAAATTGTACGTCCTAGATAAAATAATGCAAGTTGCTATTAGCATAATTCTATAGTATGGGAAATATATAAGATTGCATTTTGCTGCTGTGCGTCCTTGGCGAAGAATAAAAGACAATTTGCACTCAAGTTGCTATTAGCATAATTTTATAGTATGGGAGATAGATGAAATTTGAAGGATGAAGAATTGCACAAGGATTGAAATTGAGAAAGTCTCAGTATTCGAGGTTGGTGAAACAGCAAAATGCGTGTTTGGAAATAAAAATTGTATGTCCTCTGTGCTTTGTATTCGTTAATTATTACGGAATGAAATTTGTATGCACTCAAGCTCTACAGTATGTGCAATTCAAAATTGAAATTGTATTTACTGCTGTACGCCCTCGCTAAAAATAGAGAATGAAAAATGCCCTTAAGATGCTATTACAGTATGGGAATTTGAAATGGAGAATGTACTCCATCCGCAAATAATAAAAGATAATTTGCACTCAAGTTGCTATTATTGTAACTCTACCGTATAAATTGTGACGTTCGGTATAAATTAACCTCTGAAATTGAAAAACTCAATGTGCATGTCGCAGTGTGATGTTGTAGGAGGTATTAAAATGTTGAAATTCCACGCTATTTCTTCAAATTGCACTTTAATAACCAGTAGTTATGGATGTACTACATTTTTTCTTTCGTTTGCTGGAAGTATGCCCCAATATTGGTTGGTCAATTTTGCCTTTTGGTCTTAGAATTGAGAAACTTCTTTCGCTTCCATAATGTGGTAGTTCGAATTGAGAAACTCGCAATATAGCCGAAATTTTTCAGGGCCTCCATTGTAACTGAACTTGTTTGGTGCCAGGACACGTTAGTGGTGGTTGTAGTGACTAGCAAAAATTATTCGAACCCAGTAGTGTTTGTTACAACTAACAAAATAATGGTGTGTGAGACGTTTTCCATTTGCATGTGTAAATTCTGTTTCAAGTGTAATTCACCCTAATATTAATTGTTTGTTGATTTGATTGGCTGAACTTGTGTGAGATGTCTTCCGACCCATGTTTTGAGAGGATTATATTTAGTTATTGTCTTTTAACTGTAATATATTGTAGAAAAGAATTAGCTGGGGAATATTCTAAGAATTTATAGGCTGAAAAAGTGACAAAATGTGAATACGCCACCTCGTAAAATGGTGTTTATTATTTGGGAAGAGAGAAAAGTGACATGGTTTAAGTAAAAAGCTTGTATTTGATGAAAGAGACATTAGAACATAACTTTTGAGGTATCGAAAAATGCCATAGTTTTTTCGAGAAGGAACTTGCACAAGTGTATATTAAATGGGGGAATTAATGTTAAAATGTATGTATTTCACGCTCTGCGACCACATAGAGTACTTGAAGCATGTATTTTAAGGAGAAAAGAACGGAATTTACATACTCCCTCCCGACTACTAGCCTTTGAATTGTAACGTGGTAAAAAGACAAGCAGTGGTTTTGAATAAAACGAAAGCTAGAAAGGCCTGATGGCTACTTGAAAATTAAACTCCCAAAATGGGGGTTGAACTGTTTTGTACTCCATGATTTTATTTATACGACATGTCTTTCTTTCTATTTATAACTAAAATGCTTTTAAACTAGCTGCAACTCGTTTCTTATAGTATTTGTGTGTGTATACCTTCATTGTTAGAATACTCTACAACTGCTTGTCGGCTGATGGCTAATGACATTACCTAGTTACGCATTTCTAAAACCAACTGTTCGAGGAGTAAAGTTTTCAAAATGCGTAACTAGGTAATGTCATTAGCCATGAACCGACAAGCAGTTGTAGAGTATTCTAAGAATGAAGGTATACACACACAAATACTATAACAAACGAGCTTAAGCTCAGAATCATTTACTTGTTTCTTTAACGTAATGTTCTTTTCTTTCAGCAGATAAATCTTTAAAGGACATGCCGCAATAATTTCAGACTACTTCTTCATTAAGTCACCATTTTCTTCAAGTTTCTTGGGAGCAAGGTCTAATGACTTAACAAGTTTACGTTCAGTATCGGGGTTGTTGTTTTTAATAGTTGTAATTTCGTGTTTCAATTCTTGTAATAGTTTGTAAACGTCACCAATAGATGAAAGCACCTTATCTCCTGCACAAGACTTACACTGCCGTGGAACATTACATGATTTCATTTTTTTAAAATCACTTTCTATTAATTGCGAGCATTTCAAATAGCTCCAGTTAAGACAGTCAGGATACTGTATTTGTTATGCCAGCTCTTGTCTAGTCACTGATTTCTTTCACTCAATACAAGCACTCATACTGGTTTCGCGAATTATGTCAAGGTATCGATATTCGTGTTCACTCGTGAGTGTACTCCTCTTTGGTTGATTACTTACGTATTACGGTAGTTTATTTATACAGCGAATAATATTATTCATAAATATTTAGAGTGAAGAAAAGATATTATTAATATAAAAGTACTTACTGAAATTAAAGCAGTTATTTGTATCCACGTTCGTAAACAAGAACACTAAATCTACACTAAATATTAGGAGCACACTCAACCGTAACTGTACGTATTCATAACAGTGTTGCCAGCTATGTTGATGTTGATCTAACTTGATTCATTAGAATCATCACAGAAGTAGAATAAGTACAACAAAACCTACTCATAAGAACTGTATTTTTAAGGTTTTTATTTTAAAACAATACCACAAGTATTTGTAAAATGAGATAAAATTAATTGTATGGTTAGTAACAGCACACAAAACAAGTATTTGTGTTCGTTATTTCTTTAAAGAATTTAGTATCTTTGTCCCTGTATTGTGGAAAGGATTATGACAGTTCTTTTTTTTGGTGATCATATTAATCCATTCGTGACAATAACGTAGCTACATGTGAAGATGTGTTTCTGTAATACCTTATTTCGAATTTATTTGTAGCCTTTAGGCATCTTAGGTTCACGCTATTACCATCCTACTTGTCCATGTTTGCCAGGCCATGGATTCAGAAGAGGAATACTAAGATAACTTTACTTGCATGAGGTGCTCAACTCAATAATCATACATGAACTTTACAACTAAAACATTTTGATAACGCTACTGAACTCTTCATGGGTTTACCTCTTACTAACTACTATCCCATCCATTTTACACAGTTTGCGCATCACAATAGAAAATTGATCTACATATCTAAATCACAGTTCTGCACATTTAAATCTATTTATAAGTTTAAATATAACTCGATTTAATATACAGTATGGCCAGAATAAAGTATACCGAAATGTACGGATGTATGGAATTTGAATACAATACACTAGTGATAATTAATTTGAGGTGATCAATATTACGAGGCACTAAATCAAGGTATACACGCCCCTCCAGTATGCTCCACAAATAAGCATCAGGCAGGTTGAGATCAGGTGAGTAGGCAGGACACGGCTAGTCTGTTTGCATCGACATTGTGTGGTCTTGAAAGTGATGTTGGAGAAGAGATTTCTGTTACTCTAAGTTTCAAGTTTCTGTTACTCAACAAGTTTCATATTCCATCAGCACTTTGGCCACTTCCTTATGATCGGAAATAATGCTCCACAACAAATGCCTTCACACGAATACTCAAGGACATTACGGATCGTATTTTACTACACCTTGTTCTCTGCAACAACTAAGGTCATACTGTCAATGCACTACTCTACTATCTTAACATCATCGGTGGCGTACAGTGTTGACAACTTTCGGTATACTTTATTGTTAAAAAGGAATCTCTCTAAGATGTACTTAAATATATAGCTAAGTTTTTTCATAGTAGTTATGTGACGTACCATATTATTCTCATAGCACACCGTCACCGTCACTCGCTCCCGCGCTCTTTGCGCGCCATATTTCCATGTACGTAAGCAGTCTAGTAAAGTGCTTATCAAATTTATCTGCGAGTATATTATACTATTGCCCCCAAAACAATTTTGTAACAGTGGTTATGTGCGCGGTAAGTGCTGCTATAGAGCAAAACATATATAATTAGAATCGGAAGTGTCTGAACTAAACTGTTAATTATATTTGAAAAGGTACGTTAAAGATGACTACGCCGACGAAAAGTAAGTCGTCTGTCTCTACGAACACGCCAGAACTTGCTTCAGTTCCAATTATAGTTAATAGTGGTGAGTCACAGATAAATATTGAAAAATTGGAATGTGCGATAAACTATGGAACATGGACATTTCAGATGAAGTTAGTTTTAGTTGAATCCGGTCTGTGGGACCGCGTTGACGGATCTGAACCAGTGGATTCTTCTAAAGACAAAATAGCATACGCTAAAATATGTCTTTCAGTGCAAACGTCAATGTTACCCACATGTTAGAAATGCTAAAGAAGCTTGGAACAATTTAAAAGTAGCCTATGAAAATCAAGGTATTAGCAGGCGACTTGCACTCAAAAGGAGACTTGCCCGAGTGAAATATGAAGAGTTTGCTTCAATGGACAAGTACTTGGGCAAGATCATCTCAATTACACAGGAGCTTGCAGACATAGGGTGTGCGGTTGAGGATGAATAAATAGCGGTAATGATGCTTGTTGGATTACCAGAAGAGTTCAATCCACTTGTCATGGCTATCGAAGGAACTAAAATTAAACTTAGTAGTGAATACGTGAAGTGCACATTGATGCAAGGATTTCAGAAGAAATGCAGGTGATTCTAGTGTATCTAAGGAAAGTGCTCATGTTGCTAAAGGAAAACATATCTTTGTACCTACATGCTGGAAATGTTTTATAAAAGGACATGTTAAAAACAAGTCTCCCGAAGTAAAACAGGTAAGGAAATCACAAAAGAAGGGTTCACCGAAAAATCCTTATGCACAAAGTGCCTCGAAATAAAGTGATACACTCTTATTGACGAACGAATCATACAGCATTATCAAATAATGTATGTGAAGATTTTGACTGGTTGATTGATTCTGTTGCGTGTCACACATCACTAAAAGAAAAGATTGGCTTGTTGATTATTCGAACACCGAGTCATCTGTCATTACGGTAGCAAATAATAAATAAGAATTATAGTAATGGTACAGGTAATGTGAATGTTACTCTTGCAAACGATGTACGCAAAACTATCACTGATGCATTGTATGTACCTGAAATAAGTGCAAAGCTTTTGTTAGTTAATAGAATAACCAAGAAGGGTTACGTTTTATTGTTTGATAACGACAAATGTCGTGATTTTGATAAATCGCAAATAAAAATATGCGGTACAAGTTTACAGCCATCAATGTTAATGGTGTTTATAAATTAGACCAAAGTAGGAAATCGATGTTGACAGTCGAGGAACCATGTACAAAGGTGCAAGAAAAACAGGTATTTTTGTATCAGCTCCGAATTCGCTAGAGTTATGGCGTAGATCACTTACGTTTGCGTGGGATGTTACTACTCAGAGATAAATTAGCGAATGGAGTATATTGCCAAGAAGGTTCTTTACAGCAATGTATACTTTGTGTTGAGGGAAAGCAAAAGAGTGCTGTTTTTCCTAAAGGTGCTGTGAAAAGAGCGAAAGAAAAATTAGAAATTATTCACTCCGATCTCTGTGGACCAATGTCCGAGAATAGCTGGGGTAATGCACGTTATTTTGTTACATTTACCTATGACTATACACATAAAACCTTTGTATACTTTCTAAAAACCAAAAGTTCAACAGAGGTATTTAATAAATTCGTTGAATTTAATAATCTTGTAGAAAACGAAACAGGTATAAGAGTTAAACGATTTAGAAGTGATAATGCTACGGAATATTATAACAATTTGTTTGAAAGTTTGTTCAAACCTTGTGGTATAATACATAAAACTACTGTACTTTACACTCCGCAACAAAATGGTGTATCAAAAAGGTTGAATAGAACAATTATGGATAACTCAAAGTCAATGTTTTCTAGATTCAGGGTTAACTAAGCATTATTGAGCAGAAGCCGTGTCCACAGCAGTTTATTTTTTAAAAAATATGAGTCCTATTGCTGCAGTACAAGGCATACTCTTGGGGAATTATGGGCAGGGTACAAAGTTCACCTAAGTCACTTACGTGATTTTGGATGTAAGGCTTATGCACTGGTTCCCGAAAATCAGTGTAAAAATTTGATGCAGAGTCTCGGTCGTATATCATGGTAGGTTATTGTGAACACACAAAATATTACAGATTAGCTGACCCAGAAAATCCTGGTAAGGTTATTAAAGCTAGAAGTGTTGAATTTTTTTGAATACGATAGAAATGTACATTCTAGGGACAAAAGTGAAAACGGTTGTTCGAATTCTACAGATGTAGTGTCACCAGTAGTAAACATTAAGTTTACTGACCCTATAATAGTAAATAATTAATATGAAAATAAAGCTGAGGAAATAAGCGTTTCAGGGCAAGTTACGATTAAATCTGCAAATTCTAACAATTCGGATGTTAGCGGAAAACAAACTGTCGTAGATCCGAATTTGTTAACCTCAGAAGTTTCAACTGACAGTATGTGTGATTTTTAGGCCAATTAGGGAACGCAAACCTTCCATTTGGACAAATGATTACGATATGTCGCATTTAACTTTCTTAACAATGCTAATTTAGATGAACCCGTAAATTTTGAAGAACCTATGTCATGTAATAATAGTGTAGAATTGAGAAAAGCTATGGATAACGAATAAACGCCACTATTGAAAAACAATGTTTGGGAATTAGTTGAACATCCAGAGAATTCAAATGTTATCAAAAGTAAATGGGTGTACAATCGAAAAACAGATTTCAACGGAAATTTTGTAGATTATAAGGCAAGGTTAGTTGCCAGAGGATTTACACAGAAACAAGGTATTGATTATGATGAAACCTTTGCTCCAGTTGTAAGGCATTCAACATTAAGAATTTTGTTCGCGTAAGCTGTTGAGCAAAATATGGATGTTGAACACATTGTTGTGAGCACTGCATTTTTAAATGGTGATTTAAATGAAACGGTATATATGGAGCAGCCATTAGGTTATGAAACAGGCAATAAAGATAAAGTGTGTTTGCTTAAGAAAAGCATATACAGTTTGAAACAATCAAGTAGGTTGTGGAATATGAAAGTATATAATATCTTAACAGGTATAGGTTACAAGCAATCAACATGTGAGCCTTGTGTATATGTTAGGAACATAGAAGGTAAAAAGATTATAATTGCATTGTACGTAGATGATTTTTTCATATTCAGTGAAAATAGAAATGAGAAGAAGCTGATTCATGAATTACAGCGTAATTTTGACATAAAAGTACTAGATCCTGTGAAACTTTGTGTTGGTATGAAAGTTGATAGGAACAAAGGAAAACATACCTTAACGCTATCACAAAAAGAATATGTTAAGAAGTTGTTGGCCAAGTTTAATATGTCAGATTTTATATCTGTTTCAACGCCGATGGATGTGAATTTAAAATTAGAAAAGTCAGCCGAGTGTGTAACTAAATATCCCTATCAAAAATTGATTGGATGTTTAATGTATGACAGGAAATCATATACAGGGCGTGTTGTGAAGTTAGGTAATTCCACTGTCAACAGGGAATCAAGAAAAAATCAAGAAATCATACTCAAGCACTGAAGCGGAATATTACAGTCTTGGAGATGCAACAAAGGAAGCTAAATTTATTAAGAATTTTTTGAGTGAAGTTTGGGAGTCAGTTTCAGAAATAGTTGTTTATAATGACAATCAAAGCGCTCAAAAAATTGCTGGAAACGGTCAAATCCATAGACGAACAAAATACATTGATGCACATCATCATTTTGTAAGAGATGCTGTAGAAACGGGTATGTTACGTGTTGAATATAGATGAACTGATGATATGGTAGCAGATGTACTAACTAAAGCACTTCCAACATGTAAACATAAAAAGTATGTTGTAAAATTAGGTTTAGAATGTAATACTTAAATAGTAGAAAAGACCACATATTTGAGTAAGGGGAAGTGTTAAAAAGGAATCTCTGTAAGATGTACTCAAATATGTAGCTAAGTTTTTTCGTAGTAGCTATGTGACTTACCATATTATTCTCATAGCACACCGTCACCGTCACTCGATCCTGCGCTCTATACGCGCCACGTTTCCGTGTACGTAAGTAGTCTAATAAACTGCTTATGAAATTTATCAGCGAGTATATTATATTATTGCCCCCAAAATAATTTTGTAACATTTATTCCCAGTCATACCGTATACAAATCTATGTACTTCAATAACAAAAATTAAATTCCTGTAAAAAAATAAAGTATTTGAAAACGTTTTTTGTAGTTTGCCATTTCATTGCAATTAGCATTTTATTATTACATATGCATGAATTCATATATTTAATTCTTACCTGAAATGTCATCTGTGCTGTAAAAATAAGTTTATCACATTCAAAAAGACCCCGAGATGTGTACAAAAAAACAGAATAAGATATACAGTCTATTAAATTCAATACTCGATTCTTTACTGCTGGTGCAGGCTTCGCCTTTTCGATGGCTTTTTGGAAGACGACACTGAATGCCTGTAATGAGAATTAGATATAGTTATTTCAGATATAAAGTGAATGAAAATACGAAAATAACATTACTTTAAAATTCTAGAAAATTTTAAATAGAAACCAAGTAAAACTTATTCCTGAAAAGTAAATAAATTTATTAAATTATATTAAGTTATCTGAATTGGCGTTAACTTACGTATGACTGTGTTTAATTACTATGTACACCGCTTTCTTCTTTGATTTCCTCGTTAATATAAAGTTAATAAGTCTTAATTGTTTAAAGTAGAATTTTGTATATTAATTAAAGTGAGACTTACAAGGAAAAAAATAACCATTTGATCTGTGTTAAATGAAAAGTAACGAAATAAACCTTACTTAGCAATAGATATTAAAAGAAGAGTTTACATGAAGTTATGGAAAATGTATAAAATTACCCGCTCACACGTTTGCTCTATGAAATAAATGATTACTTTCTCCGCAACCGTTTAAAATCTTCGTAATTAACTAAATATAAATAATTCGGCCTTATTTCTAAATTAAAATAGAGAAAAGCTTAAGTATATTTTCCGAATTACAACAGTGAATAATATAGAGATTGTGGACTGCTAGTAACAAAAGAAAAGCGCGAGGAAAATTAGTAATAAGAAAAGATAAATGGCAAAACAACAGGCAATGAAGAAAATAAGTCATAACGGAGATAACTGAACTATTTTATGGCAAAATAATAACAGGTGATGTAGGTGAGGCAGAAACGCATATATCAAGTAGACCCCTGGAGTGAATTTTATATGTGTAAAAAATACGTTTATTGGGAGGTTAAAAATACGTGGAGATGAGCTGTTTTTGTTTAAGGTGACCCTACCACTCGTTCAAGGTTATTTTCAAAGTTCTTATTTTTATGTAGTACTAAATTCCGTATAATAAGCGAAATTATATTCAATTAATCCCATTAGAGCTAAAATGA
>JAGDQP010058275.1:0-12587 GCA_022664845.1 Lepisma saccharinum
CGTTCTGAATATTCAGTAAAAATATAGTTTCCATTCAATAAATAATAAAAATGTTATACAAATTTTAATTTCCTACAAAACAAATTTTTGGATTTATTTCCTTCTTCCAACTACTGATTCATTTGTCCTCTCTATAACGTATTTTAAATTATATTTTTTATTTGTCTTCGATTTAGCGATGATATGGTGAAGTTTATTCTCCGTCTTATTTATAACATTCACTTTTTCTACCTTCCAAATACATGTTTCATCAATATTTTTCTCTAGGCACGAACTAAATGCATAAACAGTTTCACTGTTTCAATACACCTTTATATCGTACAAAACTTCTCCATATCTCTGCTTTTGTATAAGATGACGCGGCTTTACTTCCAAGGGGATACTTTCTCTAGGTTCTAGAATATTTTGCAACTTACGTTAAAATAGCGTTACTTGTGTTTTGCATTAATTCATGAAAAGCATATACTAAGGTCAATTATCATGCCGATATAACTCCCCGGTTTAAACATTTTCAAGTTAAATCTAAAAGAGCGATCTACTTTAATTTTCTCAAACGTAGCGCGGATATTTCTTTTATCAATTCACATATTCTCATGAATCATGCAAAACTTAACAAAATTACTTTTTTATTAGTATTTAAAGATGAAAGAAAAGAATTTCTAGTAGACGTTACATGCATATTAACTATAATAATCTTGAAAAGTAGCGAGTTATGTCAAAAGTTGTTGATTGAACTAACGTCATTGTAAATTTGAGGGAATAATCAATACCATAATTAGTATTGAAATAATATCTGTGACACAATTATTTGTTTTTGTTGTATAATAAGGAACTTTGGCTCACAGTTACCCTCCGTCCTTTAAAATCACTTTATAGTGTTTTATTTTTGTTGAAAGTTCCGCAGGGTCTATATTTGAATGAACATTCTGTTTAATTAACCATGGCAACGATATGATGAAAGAGCACACAACACACAACATTTTTGCCTTCAGTTTTCACTGAGGACATCATTATAATATGTAGCCCAAGAACACGCCCAACTTTCTTTGAAGTTCTTTTTTTACTGGTGTTGATATAATTCGTTCTTCCATGCAGCATATTCAAAGGCTTCATTTATATGCATATAGAGCAAAGAAATGTCACCGAAAATTATGATACGTGAATGGCAACTATTAAAATATGATTTGTGTATTCAACGAGAGCCAATAATATATTATCAGAATACATAAAAAGAATATAACCATGCGATGCACATATAAAAAACACGATGATAAATTTATGTACAAGACGAAGCAACAATACATAACTTTGGGAATGTATTTGTATGCAGCGATCTATTACATAAATTTTGGTACTGAGAAGAGATCATGGCACCTACTATTGACTAACTTTATGGTTTACGGAACTTGAACGTTCATCGTCGCAATAAAAAACGTAAGTCACTGGAATCTATCTTCCGAAGATCAAACAGTTTTCATCGCGAACACTCATTGCTCGAAAATCCCCCTTCTGATATGGTCGTCCCAACGACCTCGCGGCCTTCCCAACGACTTCTTTCCTTCGGACTTACTAACAATGATATCTCTATGATATCATTCTTAATGTCACTATTTCCTTCATCGTCTGCATTTCGGCTTGTCATCACGTATTTGTTTTCTCAATATTCACCCGTAGACATATGTTACAACAAGCTTCTAGTTAAAGGAATACTCACCTGGTTTTAGAACCAGAGTTTTATGAAAATTCGTATGTAGGTACAGTGCCTAGTTAAACCTTCACAGCCAAAATTATAGGTGTTGTCATCAACAAATAAGGACAGGGGAACACGAGAAATATGGAACGTAGAGAGCAAATAAATCAAATACAGAGTAAGGAAAACTCCTTTTCTTGTATAACCTTAAATAAATTGAAAGCGAAATGGCTGTTAATGGATAGTATGGACAGGAGACAATACATGCTGGAGGTTATGACGACATTTACCATCTTTACTATGCTTCAATTTTTTTTAAATAGTAAGTTGGTCATGCGATATATCAGTCTGTGCTTGAATGTTTTAAGAAACCCAATCATAAAGTCAATTTTGGCATAACTTTATTCCTAGACGAGAAAATGACAAGTAAAATCAACTTGGAGAATATGTGAGCGTAATGATGCAAACACATATTTTTGAAACAGTTGAAGGAACGAAAACCAAACGGCTACATAAGGGATACCGTCATGTTGGAAAATATTATCCTCATTGCCAGAACATAAAGTGCTCTATAAAGTTTTAAATACAGTAACGGAAGATAAAGTTCAAATTTCAAGAAAGTGTAATGATAGGTGAAAGTGACCTTCTCCAGGCCAATTTTACGTGCCATTTTGTTATACAGGATAGAGTTATGCCAAAATTGACTTTGTCAGTGGATTTGATGTAATATTCTAGCACAGATTGATATGGCCCACTTACTATTTAAAAAAATTGAAGCATAGTCAAGATGACCGCTTTCGAGATGGCGGTCATTGTCGTCATACCCTCCAGTATGTATTGTCTCCTTCCAGTATCCATTAGCCATTTTCTTTCAATATATTTTACAGTTAATAAAAGAAAAGGCGTTTTCCGTACTCTATATTGGATTTACTTGCTCTTTATCGTTAATCTTTCTCGGGTTCCCCTGCCGTTATTTGTTGACGGCAGCACCTATAGTGTCGACTGTAAAGGTTTACATAGGCACTGTATCTACTTACAAATTTTCCTCAAAATTGTGCTCTGATACCCGGCGAGAGTTCTTGTTAGACAACGTTACTTTGTAGTGCATCTATATCGTTCCCTATTAAATATACATCATCCGCGTATACGAATAATTGGTTGAAACCATTAAATGCTAGTCCCCTTTTGTCTTCTTTAGTTTATACAATTGCATATTATAATGAAAACTTAAATGGTAGCGGTGACAAGAAATCACATTGTTTTAATCCTTTGCGAGTCTGGAAACTAACTGATATATTACTATCTACACGTTGCAGATACATTCTCATTAGCTGTCCTAAAAGTGCAGCTCATTAGCTGCACACAATCAAGAAATTACTAGCATTTCTGGTAACTATAATTGAAGTACGAACCGATCTTTGGCGTATGAAACATACATTTCTATTTACCTGCACTGAAATTTGAATAATTGACGTAAAGCGCAAAAGGCGAAAAAAAAAGAACACTTGTATTGAGCCTAAAAAACGAAATAATATTTTCACATCTTCCAATTCGAAATCTTTTAAGTCAGTATCATATTAAAAACTACTAAAAAAGTTAGCACCTACAACTTAGTAAACGTATACTAATTACTCATAGTTTGTTCGTTTTAGTTAATAATTTGGTACTTGAAATATTTGGAATTTTAAGATTTGAAAATTATTTGTTTGTTTGCCTTTAAATGTGTTTCTTTGTAGCATGTTCTATTTCTTTTTAAAGATCTTTTTCTTAATTCATCCCAATAGCACACAGCATAGACAAACGGTGGATTCAACGTTTGCCCCGCTACGTAGTTTTAATGTTGTAAATGTACAGGAATATCCACCTGCTTAACGGTGTATTCGACGTTAGAATCAATATAGTTTTCAACATCAAGAAGTTGAGTATTTTGGTATTGTTTTTGTAACCTTGTATTTGCGTAACTGTTCAACGGCTCAAAACCACCTTTATTCATTTGACCAAAAGAGAGCATTGAATTTCATGACAGAGAATTACTCACCACCATTTCTTTTACGGTGATGTAATCATTTTGTTTCTAGATTCTCTACTGGTCTGCGGTGAAATTCGAAGCTGGAACATGCTGCATTCGTCGTTAATTGTTCGACACTCTAACTGCTCGGTCACGAAGAATCCTCATACTCATTAATATTTAACTATTCCTTTTGTGTACGAAGACTCACAACGTTACCTTAATCCCGAAAGGGATACCATCTTTTAGCAATGTTGTCAAATATCTGATAGGCCGGGAGGGGAGAGAAAAATCAACGAACTAATACAAGATGCAATCAGCAATCATATATTGTGTGAAATTCCAAGATATTCTTGAGTGACCATTCACCCCCGGTTTCCAGCAGTTTCCCCGGATTACAGTATTAATCCCTGGCTATTTGTCTCCACAGTTTGAAGACTAAACTTTTCGCGAAAACTGTTAATGTTTTTATTAGAAAGAAACATTCGAAACAACTTCTGTCTAGGACTACCAGACATTCTCTTTCGGGGGTCCGAATTTTGTATTCTCTACTTTTTCGCTAAATCCTTGAACTGTACTCTTTTTTGTTATATTTATTTTCTAAAATCATATTATGTTTTTTCTGATTGACATAAACATCAAATTCAACGAGTATATATAAAAAGTATTAAGGATGGAGTAACTTTTCATGTGGTGGGAGAGGGAGGAAAGATAGCCAAATTTGCACTTGCAACAGGGAAGAAGTACGATTTACCCTGGATTCACTGGAAAAAATATTGTCACTTAGCTTATTTACATCAATAAGTAATTTAAATAATACATGAATAATAAAATAAAAGTAATTAAAATATATAAATAAATAAACAGAAGACATTTGTTAAATATCAAATATAGAACTTAACAGAACTAAAATTAAGCAGTATTGTATACTCAAGTGTAATAAAATATATATGAAATAAAATAAAATAAAAGAGAATTAATCCCCCCCACCGCGGAAACAGGGCCCAGATTTATCCATCCCGAACTGACCCAAAGAATCATCCCCATAACCCTCCCGTCTCTTAAATTCCTTTTATTTTCACTATTTTATTGTTATTTTTAACTGTGGAAAAGGTCCTACTGACTCCACACCCCGACGCCGTGTCTGGGGCAGAGTTGGGTAGACAGAAAACGGGGATGGCCTAGCCCAACTTCGTGGAGAACATCTTTAGTTCGCTGCGTTCCTCAGACTCGCGAAGCGAAGTTGAGTAAAGGATGCTGAGAAGTGGGGGTGGCAAGGTGGGTTCCCCCCAAAAATATTCAAACAATGGCCTATATTATTGTAGTAAGTTTGCTTTTACATTTGTTACAAATGCAAGCCCTTAAAGTGAGTTCCTTCAATAACGCGCGTGCCAACAATTATGTTACTCTGGCCAGTTTACGACGGTTTGTTTATCAAGAGAATGTGGAAGTTGTGAATTTACAGGAAACTGTCAGTCATGAGACTAAAATCATCAATTATCAGGCAATACATAACATCAATGCTGAAACCAGGACTGGCTGCTAGGTTTTTATACGTAATGACATTCCTTATTGTGACGCCTTCTTGTACACCTTTTTATGTATACCTACCGGCGGGCACGCATAATAAGCACCAGAGGGAAGCAATGATTGCTAATGATTTAGCGCTTGAACTACAACACCGTAGCAGTGATTATGTGATAATAACGGGAGACTTTAACAAAACAATTAATATGGCTGACTTTTCTTCTGGGCTGAATACTAGCAAAGAGTTAAATTCATTAATACGAACTTTCAACTTAGTGGATTTATGGATAAGTCAACATGAATCACATACAGGAGCGACCTATTTTTATAATGCTGGTTGGTCTCGAGTAGATATGTAACTCTGTACAAAAGTTATGTTTTTTAATCTTAAGAATATCCGGGTTGTCCCGCTAGGTAATTCTAATCATCGGTTTTTTGTTGCCGGGTACAATTGGCCAATGGGCAAACATTTTGTAAACAGCTATAACTGGAAGAGGAATGCCAGGCATTTACAGAATGTTGATTATAGTAATATTATTCTTTCCGTACTGAATAGATATATAGTGTTCTCCCGGTTCCTGGTCTGCAGTTAATGCATTGGATTCAACTTAGAAAGAATATAAAATTTCAATCTATTGAATTTTCAAAATTAATCAGTGCCGAACACCGAATGTAATTAGAATATTTATATGATATATTGTCACATTTCAACAAATTAGTACCAGATGACCCTAATCAATTAATCAGTGTTAAAAAGTTGCAAGCTGCAATTCGATTAGCACATGACAGGCGATATAGTGGCATTATTGTCCGTAGTAGGTTTAAACAAGTAGGTATCAACGAGCATCCCAAAAAATTACATCTTATTATTACTACTATTGGCGAAACATATAATGGCGCTGACCTTTATCAACCTCTGCGGGCACATTATAAAAATTTGTTTAATTTTTTTTTTTTTTGTTGTTCTAATAAATTTTGTGTCCGACAAGAGTTTTGGAATATTTTTAATTATGAAGAGGGTGGTAAGATTGGCGCGCCTTTCACTCTTGACAAAGTTGTTCAGGCTATTGATGAATGAAACTCATCCGCTGCGGCTGGTAATGATGGCATCACGGATGGCAGGATGGCAACTATTTTATAGGCATTTCAAAGTTCAACTTGTCCCAATTTTGACAGATGCTTATAATAAGATACTTCAGAGAGGTCCGTTGGACCCTACCTTTAATTCTTATATTAGTGTGCTAATTCCAGAATCTAATATTAGTAATCTTACATCTAAATTCAGGTTAATAGCGTTAATGAACGCTGACTATAAAATTTTGAATCGAATATTAATGGATCGTTTCAAGCCATATATGCTAAAGCTTTTGGACCCCGTACACACTGGTATTTCTGGGTCGCTTCCTATGCATGTATAGCTTGCGTTTCTTCGAGATAGCATTCATGTTTGCAACAAGTCTTTAGTTGATGACTTCACCATTTATGTCGGTGATGCGTTTAATGCTTTTGATTACCTAAATTTGGACTATTTGCGCTTAATAATGAAAAACGTTAAATTTTCTGATAGTATATTAACTTTATTATTCCGTTGTTATTTTAATCGCAAGTTGCATTTGATGATTAACAAGAGGTTAATATTACCATTTGATGTGCAGCAGGGCATCTGCCAGGGAGATGCTTTATCTTGTTTTATTTTTTCGTTAGCTCTACTGCCTTATATCCGCCACCTGCAACATAGATTACTAGGTATTACTTTGAATTGTGTCAAATTATCCGTCCTTAAGCTCGGCTCCCTCAGCTCGTAATTTGATTCTGAGATGCGACATGGAATTGATGTCGACGACGTCTGGTGGTGTTTTTCGGAAAAGTTTCAAGAGCCTGAGCGCGAAAGTAAGTACATGTTACTAGGTGTTATTATATCAATATATGTGTTGTTTTTTGTTGCTTTTTACTTGAACGCATTGAAATTTATAAAAGAAAAACATTGAACTGTTACTAAACCTCGCACAAATATATAAAGTTTACACGTGTTACATTCTTCGGGCAATAGTTAGTATTCTTATCTTCAACCAGGGGAGAGTGGTTGGAAATGAATGAGTGTTTTTTTTAAATACTAAGTTTTTTCGAAAAGAAAGATCCCTTCTTGGGTTGGATGGATTGATTTACAACCAGCGGAGGCATTCTAGGGTACTTCCTCCCCCGACCCCCACTAGGTGACCAGCTGCTACTTTTTCCTGCCGTGGTATGTATTTCGTGTGTTCCACCACTTCCACGCACAGAGTCGTCGGAGAAATCAAAGTATCTTGGTGATTCTAAAAGAAACGGCCTAGCGCAGAGGTGTACGGGCCATATAAGCTAACCAAGAGGCCATAGCAGGCCACCAATCGACTGTTAAAATATTTATTTATATATTTCGCTGTGCTTAAATCAAATTGATGATTCTTTAAATTCTTATTAGGATATTTATTGATGAAATTTCATATAAATGTCCTATTGCAAACTCAAATAATAGAATGTGATACAAAAATAATACATTAAATGAAACAACTTAAAAAAGCAGGTATGCATTATGCAGTTCACAGTTAACACTGGCATATAGTGTGAAACAATTCCCTCGTGCTGGAAGCATGGCATCGTACCAAATGTTCCAAACCTGCTTAAATGTTTTGGCTTGAAGCAACTCTCATAAAAATCTTTCGTAAACTGTCTCTTGAGTTCGGATTTGTTTAATTTCAAGATGAAAATAAAAACTTCCCTCTTGATATGTGCTGCCAGACATTGAAAATACCATCGCAAAATTCATTTTTATTGTGTGATGATATTTACCTAAGTATTGTGCACTAAATTCAGGAATTTGAATTATATGTATGGCCTTTAGGCATGTAAGGCTTAGGCCGCGATAGAAGAAGGGAAAGGACTCGGGAAGGGGTCGCTCAGGACCTACGTTGAAAGTGCCATCCTGGCATTTGCCTGCTGTGCCATCACAGCGGCCGACCATCCTGACTGAATGAGTCTTTTCCAGTGTTTTTCATCAGTCACACCAGGCAAATGTCGGGATAGTACTTTCAACATAGGTCGTGGCCAACACCTTCCCGAATCCTTTCCCTTTCCCTATCCCTCTGAGACTAGTAGCGGCTCGTGCTTCGCTGAATGGAGGTTCAAGCAACAGAGGTAAAAACATCATGTTACGCCCAAAATGCCTTTTGCTCAGATGTGACCTCGTTTCTTCGCACCTTCGTATATTACCACTAAATAGAACTTTTTTATATCCATGATAACTTCTCCTCTAGTTCAGTTAAGTAATGAAAATAGTTTTGAATTTAAAAAGCTTGTATCTAAAATTACTTTTTAACCAAGTTGTAAATCACCGTCATTTTGCCAGTATGCTCTAAGAATATGAGGGTCAGGGGTGGAATGGCAAATTTTTTCTTTGATACGTGCCGTTTCATAAATTTTCTTCCACACTGTTCTGGAGCACGCGATAACCAAAATTTCAATTTTCCTAAAAACATGATAAATTCTTAACTTAAGATGAGTGGTTGCATAACAAACAGGGATAAGAATTACAGAGATTAAAATAGTTTGTTTCGTTTGTTATCATTGAGAGAGAATGTCATTGCCCGGTTAGATAGCAATGATTGCATATGTTGTCTCTACTCGCACGGTAAGTATTCTTACAAGGTAACAACGCCAGCTGATCAGCTGATATTTGCATGAATTTTTTTTTCTCCACTAGTTTCTCACCTGTAAAGCGCGAAAATTACATCCATAGACCCAAACCTTTTGAAAATTATGCATACATTTTTTTTTAGAAATATCTATTTGTGTCTATTTCTGCATGGTAAAGCATAAGTTTGAAGACAATTGCCGTGTTGAAATTGCTGCGGGAATCTGGCCCAACCTTTGGGTAATGACAATAGGTCAAGTGAAGGGCTGCATCTGCCGGTGCTATGAGCATCATGGACGCCAACTTCAAAGCCTCCATCTTGGATTCAGCTCGAGAATTTCAAATATGAAGGGAGTCATGTGACATCGTTTTCGGCCAGCTTGTTCCCCGAAATTCAAATGACATTCGTCACCTACGTTTATTTGTTTAGGAGATAGGAATTTTACAATTTGAGATTTGGCATCCTACAACATGTGCTAAATTTAGTGGCAATTTTGGCGGGTACACAAAACCAGTCTTTTTTTTTTATTCTCATGGGTTCTGCGTAACATCGGGTTCAACGACGGCGCAGATATTCTGAATCCGTTGATGGAGATGGCGTAGGTATATTGTGTACACAATGTCTTTTAGATTACTCCATAACAAAGCGAGGTGTATGAGAGTAGGTGAACGAGGGGGTAATACGATGGGCTATTGTCGAGCGAGCCAACATCAGAAAATTTAAGGCACAACCTAAAGTAAAAGATCATTTAAGTACTGTCCACACTGCATATACGTAGAAACGATGTAGGATTTGCTAGTTCTTCACACTGTTACTTCAGGTTTTACTTACGAATTTCATTCTACACGGACAATATCACATAAGAGAAGTACTCCAGCACATGCTCATAGAGTTAATATACCAATGCACTAGAAAACTATTCAACCTATAACATCATCAGATGGAATTTTGCATGCTCCACGTTTCGTTTCCTTACAAGAGAATAAGAATGCTATGTAATGTTGTCAGTTCATTAAGAGGTCTACCAGTTAATATACTTGTTTGTAACTTACTTACTTACTCTATGGCTAACGGAACTTGCTAGCTCATCGCCGCAATAACAAACGTTCTCCATAGGAGTAGCACAACTGGTAAACTTACCAAGAAAATAATAGAAGTATGGACTAAAAAGTTATATCGAGTAAGTGTCACGAAGGGTTCCTTACTTTTAATTTACAGTTGGTCTGAACAGGGTGAAAGAACTACCAAAGTTAAGAATATTTTGACTTCATTTTGTAACTCTTGGGAAAGTGAGATGGCACGTTTCATTTGTTGCTTTCATTTTGCGAGTTATATCTGATACACTCCTTCGAATTTAAATATTTCCATGTGTAAAATATTGTATACGATGCATATAATTTAGTTGCTTTGTAACAATGTTTAATTTCACTTACAAAAATATAAACACATTTTCAGCTGTATTAAACAATTTATTGTATAATCCTATAATACAAACGTAAGTATATTTTTTTTACGGCATTTAAAATAACTACAATCATATATATTTTCAAATGATCAATTTCAGGGCTCCTGTCTGATAAGGAAATAAACGTAAGTGCCCAACGTCTCCATATTTCAATTTCTAGGAACAAACTAGCCTAAAACGATATATCACATGACCCCCTTCATATTTGAAATTTTCGAGTTGAATCCAAGATGGCGACCATGATGCTCATGCCACCGACAGATGCTGCCATCTTTCAATACCCAAAGGTTGGATCAAATTCCCGCAGTGGTTTCAAAACTATAAGTGTCTTTAGACTTTCGTTTGGGCGAGACGAAGGAAGGAGAAAGAGGGGTCTGTTTACCATACATGATTATGGGATAAGAAGATGTCATTTGGGTTGCCTAGCTGCACGGCGTTCGCTGTCGCAATTGTTTTGACGCGAAGTGTACAAATGGGCACAAATCGATGTTTCTAAAAATTCCTATCCAAAATTTTCACAAAAGTTGGGTCTATGGATGTCATTTTCGTGCAGTAAAGGTGATCAAATATTACGATGTTGATGTGATACTGGGGTAATTTAAGAAAAATAATCAAACTCTGGATGGAACGAGAAAATGTTCATACTTCAATGTAATTCTTTAATTGACTAGACAGTTATAGAATTGAGAAAATCTTGAGAATTGTGAAATACAGTAGGACAAAAATAGACATCTTTTTCTCTTGAATCAAAATTTGTCAGAGTTTGAAATTACAATCAAACTTAGCAAGTAATTTAGACAGTCATCCTAATTTAACTATTCTTCAAACTCGTCTTCACTATCTCTTTCACCAGTGGTTTTTGTTGATCAACAAAAGCTCTTCTGAGCCTAAGAGTAATTTAAAACTTGTTTTAGTGGAAACAAAGAAGTTAAGAGATGGGTCTGAGCGTAAATAAATCTGTATTCTCTTTCGTTCTGGAACCTTTTCGTGAGTGGAGCTCTCTATAGTATCTTACTTTTCTCTCGAGCTTCTTCGCCTAGCTCACCTATCGGTATAATGAACTTCCGGACTATACTAGAGCCATGAATAAGTATTTTGGGCACGCAAACTGGCATGTAGCGATTACCTGTTGAACAATGCTACATATCTTTATGCAATTTCGGCGCAGTACTTGCCGGAAACATCCACACTTATTTCATAACGGAAATTAATATCTCTCAAAATAACGGCACCCGCACTGATGATGACTTTAACTACATCTTTGATAAATGCAGATAAGGATATCGGCAAAATATAGCTATCCATGCTCACATCATTTCTAGTTAAAAATCCAGACTTGAAGACCTTAATTTTTGTTCTCAATTTCTCTTGAATGATATTTTTCTTCAAAACTTTGTTTCTAGTCTTTAGTAATCTGCCACACTTGGAACTCCAAACTGTAACTAATGTGGAGAATCGGTTTAAAAAAATCGAGTACAGGCATGAAAAACTAAAAGGTCAACCAAACCCATGTGTCGGTGTCCCAAATTCGTTATCGAATTACATCCAGTTGTTCATCATTCTGATCTTGCTTTCAAATATTAACGACAGAACAAAACGGAGAGACTTGAAGGCCATAAATAAATTCTAATTCACAAAACTGACAAATGAGACAAAACGGGAGTAACAGAGCGTACCAATCTTCTTCCTTATTGCTACGCTGTCGAGTCTCACTTAACACTGAAAACGCGAATACCAACGTGCAAAGCGCAGGTCAAAATCATTTCATCGCCGCATTCGCAGGAACCTGCCAAGTTCAAATCGTATACCCACATCTTGCAGATGATGTCCCAATTTTTAGCTCCTCAATATGTTAGGAATCCCCCTATCGCAGACATTTTTGGTTTCATCACAGATACCGGCATTTCAGTATCCGATCATTTTTCTTAGTTTCGGATCACCGTGTGTCGGGTTGCGAATAGCTGAGTACACGGCGTGTACCCACCGTGTACCCAGCGTTGTTTTAATATTTAGGTAGGTATACTGTGCGAAGGAAGTTCCTGAAATGCAAAGGAGCGAAGATAGGCAACACACCATACAGGAAAGTTTGCGCTTAATCAGTTCTGGAGAGCAAATGAATAAAGTTTCAACCCCCATCCTTGATGCAGATTTCGCTAAAGCAGTGATTGGAAGAACCTTTACATAGAGAGAGACACGCTTCCTCCGTTGCTTAAACTTACTTCTTCGTCC
>JAGDQP010058277.1:688-12587 GCA_022664845.1 Lepisma saccharinum
TCCGCATATTCATCTACTCCTTTTGATGAAGAGAAATTCTCTTCTATGATTTATGCTGGACTTACGGTTCGTCATAATGTCACTAGAAAACGACCAATTTATACAGCAACAACTAACACTGCGGATTCAACACACAATAGCAGCTACTGTAGGTAGCATTACGTAACGGAACCGCAAGTTGATAAAATATTATCATAGACTAAATAATAGATTATTTGTATATCACTGTTTTATTTAAGCATTGATAGCATGATTACACAGAGCTACAAAATTTTCCCGATGCTAAGATCTACGTGAAAATATTTGATGTTCCATATTCACCCTCTAAAATAAAAACTACGGCTTTGGATGTTAGACTAAAAAGTGTCACTGTGGAAAATAAAGTAGAAGATAACAAATTCACTGAAATGAGTTTTTAGGTGAATAGGACAGCTGGAAAGTGTCTATGAACGTAACAGTTTTTTTTTTTTTTTTTTTGGGGGGGGGGTTAGTAATAAATATTCTTAAAACAAATTATTCAAATTGAATTTCCTACGATATTATATCCCTTACCATAGCTTTATTTATATGTTGAGTATGGAATTCCGACGGCGACAAGACAAGTTGTACAGTATATTACAGCATTCATGTGGAAGAAAGAAGCAGAAAACATTTTTGTTAAATCATTTAACAAACGAAACAGGGCAGAAGATTCCCAGGAAAAATGCGAAGTTCCAAGGGAAGGATGTCTCCCAGTTTTATAGCGAGCTATTTCGTCAACTGGATTATGCTGATACAAACCCACAGAAGTTTCTCAAAGTTAACGAACATAGTTAGAGCAAGACATCATTTTTAAAATTAGTATAGATTCACCATCTTATTTGAAGAGGACAACCACATACGGGCTTCGAAGCGAGAAGTGTCAGATCAAGGAGAAGAAAGAATTAAACATCGTGGGTTTTTCCGTTGATCCGGAGAAAGTGTTTGCTCAACTGATGGCTACATGTCAAATATATGTTCCGACAAAGATGATTCATGCATTCAAAATTACATGAATAGATCGTGATGTGATCAACAGATTCGAGATTATGTGAAGAACAATACGCAGTAGATTTTTCATCAACGTGATACTCGTGAAAGTACACAAAGGAAACTGACAAGCTTTTTGTTTCTTTGTATCTCTCATATTACATACATGCCTGTATGCACATAGTTCTACTTCGTGGTGCTGCAATAGTTTCTCCAGCACTTCTTCCCATACGACAGATGTCAAAGGAGGAGCAAGAAGCTGCAGGCAAACATTATAGAGTGCCGAGAGGTCCTCTATCAAAAATCTTCGAGGTGCAATAAACATGGACATCATACACCGTCTACTAAAGACGTCTCCAAATGAAATCAAAGAGGCGAAATCTTCTTATGAGGTTTTTAACAATATACTTGACATCGATGACAGTCTATAATTGTAACAAGTATGAGAACAAATTTTGGCATTTTTTGCACTAAACAATTTGAAGGGTAAAGGAAAAAAAACAAGGAATGTCCATTTTCGGGTTCTGTGACCTTTCTGTTGGTGAAACGTGGTACTATTGAACGGAATATTCCATACGTGCTGAGACGTGTAACTGTCCATGGAAAAAGCTTCAAAAGGAGTGACGAACTATTGTGTCTTACGAAGTTTTCAACATGAAAACGCGTTTTTCTGGAAAAAAGCATTTTTTGTGACATTCCTTAATTTCTTCCCCTTACCCTTCACTTGAATTTGTATTTTCTTTGCGTAATTTTGTATTTTTTTGTTACAGTAAACGTACTAAATCAAAAAAGGTTCGAAACGATACAAGGAAAGTAGCTGCAAATATGTTTGGCCGCGTTTTCAGACTATTGGGACCATTGCGATGGTAGCTGTAATGAAACTTTTAGCTTCGTTTTTTAGTACCTGATAAAACTTCGTGGGATCAAGCGAAATATAGTGAGCTCCAGTTTTTTTTTTTTTTAACGTACAAAGTTAGCCCTTTTTTATTTACTTACATGCAAACATCCAAATGTCAAAAATTCTGATCGTAACCAAACTTTGTGTATCGATAGAGTATCTAGCAAAACCCCTATATATTATTTTTTCTTTCTAGAACCTACCCTCCAATAGCATAAATGGTAATTAATGAGTGACGTCTAACATACAGAGAGTAGTAGGAACATGACTCGGAGCACACTTTCGCAGAGCACTCGTGGTGTAATGGAAGAGTATTCGTTTGCCGTGCAAAGGTCCGCAGGTAAATTCCTGGTCATGTGCAAATTTAGGTTTTGTAATTATGCTTTTAACATGTAAAGTGAATATTACTGTTTTGTAGTTTTTTTTGGGGTTTTCATTGTCATTTTTGTTTGTGTTTCATTTAGAAAATATGTGTTGTGTATTATTCGTATCTGCCTCAGAATGCAGATTGACCTCGGGGTGGCTGGAGGTTATTAATATTAAATAATAATAATTCCGCAAATGTAATGCAATCGTTTATTTATTCTCACTGTTTGTGTTCTTTATGGGAACATACAACTGGTCTCTATAAACTAGCTGATTTTTAAATAAATGAAGCAAAAAGAACCGGAGTAAAAGCTACAAAACACTAACATTCACTTTACACGTCAACAGCATATTGTAAATAACATTCCCACATGTACTACAGAAAAAAGTACAAAAAATTGTTGATCGAACCGCGGACCTTTCGCACGGCAAGCAAATACTCTTCCATTACTCCACGAAGGCTCTGCGAAAGTGTGCTCAGAATACTGCTTCTACAGTTCTACTACTGTCCGTATATATCATCTCACTCACTAATTACCATTTTATGTCCTCAATATTGCAAGATAGGTTCTAGCAATATACATATAATAATTCATAGCCATATTCAGTGCACTATTAGATGAGGCCTCTCCTGGAGGGAGGAGTTTGTCTACTGCTCCCACGCTGACCAGCCGTGTTGGGAGAGGTGATCGGCCACTGTCTTATTCACAGCAGCGCCCCAATTGCATAACGATGTTGGGTGGACACCGTTCCAGACCCTCTCGCTTTGGAAAAAAAATCCCTTGGCAAATTCGGGAATTGAACCCGGGACCCCACTGTCAGCGACAGTAACTACTAGACCAGCGGGGCGGTCATATATATATATTTGGGTTTTGCTAGATACTCTATCAATATACAAAGTTTGGTTATGATCTGGGTGTCCGCATGTCATCGTTTTAATATGCTGAACTCAAGAATATTAGCATTTATCCAGTAAGTAAACAATGTGTCACCATGTACAGTTTTCTAAGGAAATATAAAAAATGCCCTACCAAGATATGTCAATGAAAAAATCATAGTCACAGTATTTCTCTTGATCCAATCAAGCTGGTTAAAGCATGTTTATAGGTTGGAATAGGGCTCCTGGATATTAATTAAAGATGCACGTGGTCTAACAGAAGCACTGCTGGCAATGGCTTAGGGAGGTTTGTAATAACAACGGTGCACTTCCGTATCGTATAGTTCTTGTTATGCTAGAAACTAAACTAGATAGATCATTCCACAAGATAGATCAACTTATTGCAACTAACAATGAATAGAAGGTACGCTGCCACCCACAGATTTGGAACAGCGTGATTCGCATTGGTTGATGATTATATTGCTAGGCAGTGATGTTAAATTCATGTGCAAATCGGTAGAGCTTCACACGTATAGTATAATTGTTACCATTACTTTTCACTCGTAATTATTGGTGTTTGAAGCACTAAAAAAGTTGTAGTAGGAAAAAAAGATTTGTATTGCATTTGAATATTTAATTGTTTACAATTATCATTCACAAAGTACGTCTCCAGTTCCATACACGCATTTTACAATCATAAAATGAACAAGTTCCAATGACATGCAGTAATATATTTTCCGTCCCACTATTCTCGCTAGCATCCAATATATTTCTTTCGTGGCACCAATCAGCGCCGTAACATATACTATCATGTTCATTATACGTAGCCACAATTTCTTGTTCTTCACATACTTTATCACACATGATTATTCGATAGCCACCATACATACAAGCTGCCAACAAGTGGTTATAATAAATAGGATCCCACTTTAATCTCCAAATTCCTCCTCCGAGATCAGTTGTACTAAGAGCGTGCTTCAAATTTCTAACGTCCCACAATCGCAATTTCTCGTCGTAGCTGAAAGAGAAGAATTATGAGGTAAGCAAGAAAACCATTAACAAATACTTTACAATTTCTTATAAATAACATTTCTTTCTTTACTACATACACAAACATAAATTATATTTTAACAAAAGTTAAACACCCAATCATAATCTCAGGTCTGAAACCGAAAAATCCTGTCCCGTCAACTTCAAACTAAGCTGGCAGCTGAATATGGGTTTCACACATATAAAGTGGTATCCTTGGAGATGAATTTTTGAGGAATTCCAATATGTTACACATCTAATATCGGCAGGTCAGAGAAGGAAGAAAATAAACTGACGAAAACCCTTATTTTACACCACAACCTCATCAAAATGTGATTTGAGTACTTTTTCTTTCCTTTTAAGTTCAGTGTATGTTGATCTTTCGAACTAGGCGTGTTTCTGATGCTTGAAATATGTGAGATGACAGTAAATCAACTTTTCCTGACGTGAGAGCGAAATCGTAGTTTTTAGACAATTTCTTGGCCGCTGGCAACACTATATGAGCATCAAAGAGCTCCATGTGATGTACGTCTATACAACAGAATAACGAAAAATAACAAAACCAGTTTGATTGTGGATCGGCGGAGTGTTGCCAACTAGGTAGGTGTGTAGCTTGGTTTCAGTATTTTCAGCAATAAAGCTTTGTTACTTTTAGTTGTTATGTTGTATAGACATCCACTGAACATCACATGGAGCTCTTTGGTGGTCACAATGTTGCTAGTTACCAAGAAATTCTCTAAAAACTGCGATTTTTGCGCTGACAGCATAAAAAAAAAGAAGTTCATTTACTGTCATCTCAATATTACAAATACTGCACATCGACTTAGTTTGATAGTTTAACATGAACAGGACTTAAAAGAGAAAAAGTACTCAAATCATAACATTTTGTAATGCAAAATTATGGTGTCCGTCTTTTTCTTTTTTTACGCCTTCTGGGATTCTTCACTTTCAGACGTGCGATATTAGACATGTGACATATTGGAATTCCTCGGAAAATATCTCCAAGGATGACACTTTATTTGTGTGCGACCTACATTAACTGCTACGTTTCGTTCCCGTCCAGTGGCAGTTTAAAGTTGACGGGACAGAACTTTTCGGACACCCCGCACTACATCGCACGTACGTAAAGAATATTTTATTATTAATTAATTTGTCAATAGGCATGATGCGCTAGGAGGTTATCAATTAGCATATTGCCATAGACCTCATAATAGATAGACTTATCACGCTTCTCCATTTCTGGCTGCGCTAAAACTGATGGACTTTTATTCAGAGCGCGTGATTTTGAAGCCATCCGCTAGGTAATATAGACGTAATATTCCACTATGAGGTCTATGGCAGAGCTACCCAGCGGGATGGCTTCAAAATCACGTGCTCTGAGCAAAAATCCATTAGTTTTAGCGCAGGCAGAAATGGGGAAGCGTGATAAGTATCTATTATGAGGTTTATGATATTACTTAATGGGAAACCTCCGGATCTTCAATGTCGTAGAAAAATTTACTTTGTTTTTAGACCATTAAAGTTTCAGACATCGCTGTGTTCTTTCTCGAAACGAAAGAGAATAGAAACCTATTTATAGAGAAATCAAAATATGGTTTGGGTGCATGTAGATTGCATACACTACATGCGTAAAGTGCTTTGCGAAGGAATTTTTACCGTTCTAAAGAAGACAACAAGGATTGCTATTTCCAAGATACGTATTTTTTGTTAACTGACCTCAGTTTCTAAAAATATGTCATTATTTTCATTAGTTTAGTTATACAGTACAAACATTTTATTGATATTCATATCTTAAATCAGTATTTCCCAAAATAGGCGATACCGCTCCCTAGGGTAGGGTGACCAGATGTCCCGTTTTTAACGGGACGCCGAATGTCCCGTTTCCCTACTACAAATAAATCGACGAGTTTGTTCACTTTATTTAATATCTTACATATTGTTTTGTTTCAAATAACTTCCAACAATTGCCTCACTAGATAACAAGAACGCACTGACGCCATCATGCGTTATGCTGTCTTTCACAATTTATTGGTTGCCACTAGGAAGCAAGTAGAAATATTAACAAAGGTGATGTGATGTATTCCATGCATTGTAGACATCGAGTGTAAGAACACTGAGGTGGTTGTGAGCCTTGCCAGGCACAAATGCTGCTGTTGAAAGAACATTTTCAATTGTTAGTTCTCTATGGACTGATCAGAGCAACAGTTTTGTAGCAGAAACGAGACAAATCTCATTTTCAGGATCGAAGTTGTAAACAGTTTCACAGTCTGTTGTTAAATAATGGTAAACTCTTGCAAGATATTCATTCATCAGAAAAGTATATGGTAAAAAGCTATATTTCTCGTTCTGAACCCAACACCTCAAATTATGTAAATGGTTAAAATGTTCATCTATACATTTGTATCAAGTCGATAGTTACTATTAACTGATTAAACGTCTTTACTTGTTTTAGTAAATTTAATGAAACAAATCTCTAAGGCTCCAAGACATGAAGTGAATTTAATCAAAACAAAATACAAGTTTATGTTCAACTTGGTTCACGGACGGCTTCATATATTTCCACAGCTTACTTACCCTTTTTTTTTTTTTTCACCTGATGAAGCCAATGTATTGGTTGGCGAAACTTGTTCTGTGTATAATCGCCATTTTGTTAGACGATTCGATGGCAGGAAGGAAAGTGTACCAAGTTGAAGGTAAGCTTAGAATTTGGTCCTCGCCACGTAAATTTACATTTGATCAAAATAAAATATATTATTTCCGCGTTTGTGGCAGAACTTCTACTGTACGAACGAAATGTTGGACTTGGAGAATTCAACTAGTTCGCAAATTTATCAACACAAGTTGAATTTATTCCTTACTAATTGTTAGCACTTAAACACTCTTCATTCTGTTTTCAATCAACGACCTGAAAATATTCTTAAAATTAATCGACAATCTTCTACTTTTCTTCGCAGCAAATCTCAACCGACTTACAAAATAGAGTAACTCTGAGCAAGTTGGGACAAGTGCGCAATATGTACAAGGACTACTACTCAACTTAGTTACTTATCTATTTCATGAAGACACCTGAGATCCAAAAAGACTTTTATTGGCAATAATGAGATTTCATACAATCTCAAATCTCATTTATAAGAAATTAATATGCTCGATAGCTTTTTGGACCCATTTTGAAGTACAAGCATAAGAATCTCCAAACTTACAAGAACTGATAGAAATAACAACAAACTAGGAATTGAAATTAAAATCCAAAGACAGTTGAATCAACATTTCTAGTTGCAAAAGCAGATACGTACTCTTTATCCTGGATAATGGGCTATAGTACAAAGGTTTTAACTGCAGTTCTTTCACTCTATTTAGCGGAACGTGGGTACTGTGCG
The DNA here is from genome assembly GCA_022664845.1 of Lepisma saccharinum. Taxonomy (NCBI): domain Eukaryota; kingdom Metazoa; phylum Arthropoda; class Insecta; order Zygentoma; family Lepismatidae; genus Lepisma; species Lepisma saccharinum. The sequence continues at coordinate 8,244 of JAGDQP010058277.1, forward strand.
GTCACAAATCTACCAACCAGGAAAAGAAAGCGACTGCAAATAGCTAACTGTGATTTAAGAACGTTGCTAACAAAAATAGATCCGAACATTAATAAATTGATGGCAGTTCACCATGTTTGCTGCTTAATTGTTAATTTATGACGAGAAATGTAAATAGGAAAGTTATTTGAAGTTTCAAAATTTCAGGATTTTTTTTAAGGTGGCGGGGATTAGTTTCACGTTTTGGATAAACTGTTATTTCACCAAAAGTCTTAGAATTTGACTCGTCAGCTATTTGACGAAGGGTCGTATCTAAATAAAATCTAACACTTTTATAAATGAATAAAGAATAATAATACATCAGAGGTAAGCAGTTAAAGTGTACTAACTCCTCTCCTATTCAATCAGAAAACCTTTTTGATTGAATAAGTGACAAGTTATTATACCTGAACTGTTTTCCATCTGAGGAATTCGTCTTCTTTGTTCATTTATAAAAATGTCCAATTTTTTTTTATACGACTCTTCGTCAAACAGTTAACGTTCTAGTTGATTCAAGAATTGTTAAGATTTTAAATATACACTGAATTAGCAAAACTCATGGGATAGCAGGTCACTGATTCGCGGGTGGACACCACGTGTGTCCCATGCTCCCTGCAGGAACCACGGCGGATGCAGTTGTGTGTGAGACCTTATAGGAAGTAGCCGTGTGAGTGATTCATGTGAAATACTAAGTTGTCTCTTGAGTTGACGGCATTCGAACGGGGCATGGTGGTTGGTGCCTGACGCATGGAAACTTCGATTTCGGTGGTGGTGCAAGAATTCGGTTTCACACGTTCAACCGTGTCCAGGGTGTACCAAGAATGGTTGGATAAAGGCGTCAGTCCACAACAGACACCATACCGGGCGTCCAGCCGCCTCAATGACAGAGATCGGGGACACTTGGAACGAATGGTAAGCAGAGACAGAAGGGCGACAGTGCGAGAAATCACGGTCCAATTCAACACTGGCCGCGCTAGAAAAATCTCCCAGTGGACAATCTGTCGGAAAATGCGTTCCCTCGGGTATGGGAGCCGTCGCCCTACACGGGTGCCACTGATAACCCCGCGTCATCGGTCATTCCGGCTTGCATTTGCCACCAATCACCTCGGATGGACACTGCAACAGTGGCGTAACGTCAGCTGGTCTGACGAATCACGGTATGAACTGTGCCATGCCGATGGGAGGCACCGTGTGTGGCGCATATCTCATGAAGCGATGGATCCCGCATGCCAAGAGGTCGTGGTCCAGGGCGGTGGGATATCAGTGATGGTCTGGAGCGCGTTTTTCTGGTATGGAATGGGCCCTCTGGTTGTTCTGGAAGACACGTTGAATGGTCCGCTGTATCGTCAGCTGCTCGGAGACCATCTCCACCCGATTTTGGCCTTTCAACACCCTGACGACCGTGCGGTCTTTCAAGATGACAATGCGCCGCCACATCGCTCCAATGTCGTCCGAGAATGGTTCGCAGAGCATGCAGGGAAGGTCCAACGACTGAGCTGGCCATACCGGAGCTCTGATATGAACCCCAACGCGCATATCTGGGATGCCGTTGAACTCAGACTCCGTGCACTGGATTCTCAACCCACGAACAGACCGCAATTGGTTTCCGCTCTGCAGACTGTGTGGTGTCAACTGCCTCCGGAAGTGTACCAGGGACTTGCAGACTCACTTGCACACCGTATCGCTGCGCTCCGCAGGGCCAGAGAGGGCCTGACCAGATATTAGGTGACTATCTCATGAGTTTTGCTAACTCAGTGTATATTAATAAATACAAAAGTTATTTTTAATTTCGTTTTTCAAATGTTATTTAGTTTTAAAATAATATTACAATAAAATATAGATACCAAAATCGTTGGAGAGCTTAAGATATATTAATAAAAAAAGCAAATTATGCAAGTTCCAAATTTTCGGGAATCCTGCGAGCTCATTTTCAGGTTGTAGAGTTGTCAAAACATGTTTCAGAAATCGGCATAGATTGTGGAACCGTTTTAATTTTAGATATTATTAAATAGAAAAGTTATTAAGGATTCGAAATTTGAGAATATTGATGTCCTGTTGATTTATATTGGGGTTAAAGTACAAATATAGAATTTAGCGTCGATTACAGAACCTCTTAGATCTGACCGGTATCGTCTTCAAACATTTTTGTTACAGGCAGAGAAAATAGGCAAAAGACAATAGCGGTACCTTAAACGAACCACTAAAAAGCAAAACACATTTTTTGAGGGCGATACATGTATTTCCGCCGATATTCTATTTTTCATAGCATAGACAATTCTTTAGATATGTTCCTACTCCCTGTGTTTACTTCAGGTTTAAATTTGTAGATACAGAATGATGCTCACAGATTATTAGCACTTTCTCTCGTGCATATTCTGACTATTAGTTGTAACTCCTATTATTCACAGACAGAGTTAAAAGATGTAATATATATGTAATAATATATATGTAATATAATTTAAAATAGCTTCTACGGAAATCAAACACTTACCTTCCAGAAGCCAGTATATGTTCTTTCTTGGCATTGGAATGAAGACTGGTAACCCCAGCACCGTGCGCCTTACTGGTAGTTCTTGGAATGGCATTATTCTCTCGTACATCAAATGATCTGAATTTACAATCATCACCACCTACGAAAATAAATAATGATTTTCACTTTACGAGGATTTATTGTTAAAGCAGTGATTTTTGCCAAGGTGTGCAGTTCTTATGTACTTTTTCCTAGTTTTTCTCATTTATCAAATGGATTTCTTTGTGCTTTAATGTATAGTGTTAAATAGTTGTGCTCCTCTGATAATCCGACGTTTCTTACGTTCTGACCATGCCCTCAGTTCCATAGGTGACGGATTAACAGAGTTTTACTGTAAATCAAATCAAATATTACGTTCTTATTTATATGGTAAATGAATTACGTTCTATGATAATGTCTGTGTTCCGAAACTATTCTGAGAAGTATCTCTCGGAATACAGAACGTCTGAAGAGAAGTTGGTTGCGCTTGAAGCGGGAAAGCAAACCAAAAAGGAAGAGAAAAACAAGTTACTTAGACTTATTGTACTGAAACTTAATATGAGGTAAAAAAAAAGTGAGATAACCAATCAGAAAAGATATACGGATAAAACTTGAATAAACTTTAGTTTTATATGGGCCAGTCTAGTAGCTTTAGACTTCGGCCCGTCACGATTCGCCTTTAGCTGTTAAAATCCACACCCATGCCCCTGACGGGACTCGAACCATGGCCTACCGCCGCAGACCGCTCGGCCACCCGGCCGGCTAAAAGATATACGGAGTGAATGAGTGGGATTATTGGGTCAGGATAAGTAATAAGCAATTATAATATAATGGAAAATAAGAATGGACTTAGATTTGATCGCATCTATAAAGGTAAGCAAGAAAGTTCTGTCGCTTTTTCACCCATCACCTTCGAACATTGATATGTCACCTGAGACGTACCTGGAAGATCAAAAATAGTTCCCATCAGCATCGACGACCTTCAGCCAACGTTCTGGAAGGCCATGGATTCCATCGCGGTAGAGCTTGGTGGGCCGTGAAGCGAAGAAGGTATCAAGTGCATTTTGCACCTCTACTAGGGATTTGAACTGGCGTCCTCTAAGGTGATTGTCCAAGGAATGGAACAGGAAAAAATCGAACGGTGCAATGTCCGAGGAGTATGGCGGATGCAATAGTATTCCCATCCAAGGCGTAGAATGGTGTCCCGGGTCATCCTAGCCACGTGGGGCTTAGCGTTGTCCTGTAACAGGAGGACCCCTTTGCTATTCAGAAGTGCTGGCTCCAGAGTTTTGAGTTATTCTTGAACACGACTCAACTGCTGACAGTACACAGTTGCATTGATGCTCTGACCAGCTGTTAGCAGTTCCGATGCACGATGCCGCGAGCAGTCCACCAAATACACAGGAGGACTTTCTTCTGGTGCTGTGCTGGTTTCGGCTGTTTTGGAACCGGTTCATGGGATGCTAACCAATGATGACGGCGCCGTGGAGCTTCGTACAGGACCCATTTCTCATCACATGTCAACACCCTGTCCAGAAATGGCTTCTTCCTCAGACGAGACAGCAAAGAAACACAGGTTGCTCGCGTTGCCTTCTGGCTCGGAGTCAAATCATGTGGGACCGAGCGACCCAACTTGTAGTGCTTCCCAAGTTGATGGAGGTACTGCCGAATGGTTTCTCCACTCACACTGAATTGTAGTCCCAGTTCCTCACATGCTGTCTGCCTCAATTGCTGCCTGAAGATCTTCATTTGGTACCTGTGTTGGTCTTTCTGCACGTGGTGCGTCTTCGACTGTTTCGTCACCGTCCTTAAACTTG
>JAGDQP010058278.1:0-12587 GCA_022664845.1 Lepisma saccharinum
CAGTCCAGTGGTTGAGGCAATAATGTTGCGGATTCCGGATCGGCAATGGGTAGGCATGTTGGTTCGAACTCCGCCCCGAGCATCCTTACTGAGGTTCTCCACAAGTTTCCTTAGTTTCACATGGCGAATGCCGTGATGGAATTTTAAATAAAGCACTGCGCAATACTTCCTTATCTTCTACCTACCCTAATCCTGGCCTAAGCCAAAGATATCAAAATGACATAAATAAATTTTAAAAAAATCCCTTTCGGTAGGCCTACAGCCTGAGGTAGATATCGAAGTTTTTTTTTCAAATCTACCGAAAAGAAAAATCAAATTGAAAATACAGGGATATTTAATTAATTCTGGAAAGGATTGATTAAAGTTGTATACGTGTTGTATCGCAAAATGTCGGCACCTTGTTTCTACAAACGTATCGAATACTGATTTCAGTGAATGTCAATCGTACACATTTCATTGAACTACTTAAAGAGCATGTAAATTAACTAGTGCCATCTTTCAATAAATGAGTAAACTACATGCTAATTTCAGCTACATTACCAATGTCTCTATTTTGCTGCCACCTATTATTAAATAAGTAAACTACATGATTTGTGACATTTTGTGATTTCAAATTTAAGTATATTGCAATAAGCAAGTGGTTAATAAATTATTTTAACTATAGATACCTCTAAACATGAAAGTTATTAGTCATCCATTACATATGAAAAATAAAGAATTACTCATGGTTAATTTCAGAAAGCTTAACAGATATCTTAATTTCTCTCATTTCGAAAGTGGTGCAGAAAACAAAACGTTATACGCGATTGGATAATTAGAGTAGTGGTAACGAGCTCGACAGTAATGCGGTAGGTTGCTGGATCGATCCCATCCAGATTATGTTTTGTTTTTAAGCTTTTATTATTCGTAAATTTTGTATTTATTTATCAGATTAAACAACAGGGATACGGATAAGTTTATTTAGCCCTGAAAAGGGTTGATTGTAAGTAAATTTAGTAACCCGACCAGTTACCACGTGCTTCAATTACAGCACGAAGCCTTTGTTCCATGCTGTTGACAAGATCTTCACAAAATCCTTCTCTTTCTGCTACCTCTTCCCACACTTCGAGGTCTAAATCCCAGAGAGCATTTTGAGTTTTTGGAGGAGGATGAGGCCAATTTTGCCGCAGTACTCGCTTGACCTCAGATCACACATGTTCGATCACATTCAGATCGGCTGCGTGAGAAGGCCAATCTGAAACGTGAACATCATGTTGTTCCCTAAGCCAGCGTAGTACTGGTTTTGATGTGTGGATGGATGCCCGGTCATGTTGCATAGTGATTACTTCACATGGTTGAAGGTCACGGACAAATGACAGCATTACATTATCAAGGATATGTATATACTGCTCACCTTTTAAATGACCTTCAATCCTGTGTAAGAAACCTAATCCCTGGGCAGACATCCAACCCCACACTAAATAGGCTGACAACATTAGTAAGTGAGAATGTTTGGCATCGTATACTCTCTCAGTATGTTTGCATTGCGTCGAATAATGTTAATGCCAAGTTTGGTACAGGTAGGTAGGTCTAACTGATGGAAAGAATTTGAACAATTGATTTTTATAGAAAATGGGCTGGCAATACTGAACCACTGCACCAATCAAACGGTTCCAGGGGCTCTCAGCTGGTCTAAGACTTTTCCAACGACATCTCAAGCATCTTCTACAACTTGTAGTTCCTGAGATTTAATTTCTAGCCAAGGGTGGACGGACTGACACCATGAGCGGGAATAGAAGGTCCCTTTTGCTATAGTTTTGCTACTAAGGGACCGAAAGCAGCGTTATCCGTGGAAGTAGTATGTAGTGGTAGAAATAGTAAAACATAGGCCACAGAAATAAAGCCTATGTAGTAGGCCTTCACTGTTCAACTTTTTTAATAGGATGGACGATAATCGTATTTTAATTTCAGCGATGGCCCCTAAACGGATTCTGCTGGAGCCAATTCAACAATACAATGCAATCTCAAATTTACTGTCACTTCCACAAGGAAGTAATAAATAAGTAATTGAAATTTCAAGGTTTATATGGATTACTCTGTATTATCGTTACCAGCAGTATTTAATAGAAGTTTTGGTAACCCAAATGGGACGCCCCAACAGCCCCAACTGCTAGGTAAACCAACCTAATATGACCTAAATTCAAGAAGTAACTTGAAGCTTCTGATCTCATTAATTATTATTTTGTCAGGAGTGAACACCAAAACTAGTGTTCAAATAAAGTCAGCAATCACTAAATTATTTTATTCATGAACATTTTGGACACACATTACATTCTTAGGTTCTTCTAAGGAGAAACCCATCAGTTTTCAGATTACGTTTCCTAACTAAGAATGGTAGAAAGCTTATTGAAATAACTTTAAAATTAACAGTAAAATATAAAAGTATCATAGTTGAATTAGATATCAAACTTAAAAAATGATAAAAGTGAAGATTATCTATATTAATCTACAATTACAAAATATGATCAACGACCAGGATTCGAACCCATGACAAAATTAAAATTCATTATGAGTCGAACACGATAACCACTGATCCATCCTATTAACCGAATAACAATATGTGTTTTTACTAGATTTCAATGTAAGACTATGGATTAATACGACATTCAGTGTTTAATTTATTGATATTATTTTTAAATTTTCTCTTTGATTTGTAATTCCTTATTTGTTTGTGCAAATAATTACAATATACGTATATCACAATTGTTCTCTAATGGGCTTTAATGTCGGATTATGTTCATATTTTTCAAGGTCAGGGAACTTCCCTCAACTGCGGGAAATTTCCCTCTGCGAGGGAAATAGCTGGGAATTTGGGAAATAATCTCTAAAGACATGCGACAATCTTTATGTCCATAGCTGTACATTGTGACTTGTCTCTGATTTTCCTCAGATTCGAATGACACTCAAAATTTTAGTATTATTTTCATTGTTGATATCTGTGAAGTAGAGTCTATTCGAGATAAAAATGGGTGACACGATTTCAAAATGGGGTCAGTGGATGACGTGACTTCAACTCATTGTGCCATATGTCATATGCTACACCCACAATTTTGTTATTAAGTATTTTTTTATCATTGAAAACTTTATCATTTTATCAGTGAAGTCTATGTAAGATGAAAATGGCTTATGATTCCATGTCATCCTTGGGCAGCACCCACAGTTGAAGATGTCATCAGGCATCACATCACAGGTCAACGCATTGTGTCGTATGATTGAATCATACAGAATATCAGTTATTTTATTTCATCATTATTTTAGGATAACAGTGGAGTATCTCAACTGTGAGTTGATGTTATAATAAAGTCAGTTTTCTGATAAAGGAAGTAAGTGCAAAGAAAGAGGGTAACTGGCAAGTGTACACATGCTTACGATTCTCGATTTGATTCTCTACTGCGCAGCAGGGCGCATTAACTACCCTCGCTACGTTCTAGTGCACCTCAGGTCCATGAACTACTACTGAGGATCGTTTTCTTAAAGAGAGGTCTCATGCGGTATAATCCGGCATTCTGGAATGGTTTCGGGTCGGTATATGGATAGATACATCCAGTGTTCCTTTCGCGTTCGGGGGGCTCACGAAAATTATAAATAATGTATATTTACCCCACATTTTAGCACATTATTGATTATAAATAATTTGCTAAAATGTAAAATTACAATAATGTTCCTTAACAATATATCGTACTTCCTTAGTTAACCTCCAAATAACATGCGCAATATTTATAGAATGTACACAGTAAGCATATTTTCATTATTCAATTTTGGTAATATATGTTCCTATCTATGAAATCCAAGACATTTGGAACGCAGGCATTTTGTATTTTTTGTATAGATATTGCCTTACTCAGGGTTAAGCCCGGTCCGTAGACTATACATTACAGTAATCGAAAAGAGATAGGATATGGTTACGGACAAGATAGAATTTAGTCTCTTTCGTGAAGTATTCACGTAGTTTATAAAGATATTGCAGGGTTGACAGAGCTTTTGTACACTGGGTGGACACATTTGTGCTCCAGGTAAGATTTTCGTCCATCTGGACTTCTGACCACCTTGGCATGTGGAATATTTACATTCATTATGTTCACTTTTATTTCATCAGGAAATATGTTCTTCAAGTTATTTTTTGTTCCTATGATCGTGAATGTACATTTTCGTGAGTTAATTAATATTACCGACGGACCAATCACTGATAGCTTTCAGATCTTTATTAAGAAGTGTCGCTTTTGTATTTAGTAGACTGGACGGAGACGAAATAAACAATTGTGTATCATCAGCGTAAGAATGGACTTGAGCTAGCTTCAATGCAAGAGGTATGTATTAAGTGTACAGTGAAAAAGTAAAGGACCTAATGTAGAGCCTTGTGGAACCCCATTCTTAATTTTAGCTGGTTTCAGATAGTACCAGTGCGAAAATTTGTAACATAACTCTTTGCTCTCTGCTATAAAGATATGACCGGAACCACGAGAGAGTAGACTTCGTTACATTGTAGTATTTAAATTTGGATAAAAGTAAATCATGTACTCAATAAAATGCTTTTGTAAGATCAAGCAGACAGTAATATAAGGGGAATTAATTGCCTGTAACATTTCATCTGTAACTTGTAATAATGCAGTAGTAGTGCTATGGTGCGAAAACCGGACTGACTAACAGGAAGTCGGTTGTGCTTAGTTACATAGGGTCTATTTGTACAGTTGCTGAAATACAACTTTTTCAATCGCTTTAGACAAGATAGGTAATATACTAATAGGCTTCAAGGCATTTAGATATTCCACTTTTGGTTTCTTCGGAAGTGATATAACTTTAGCTTGCTTCCTTGCTTGGAAAACATCAGTTATTAAAAAAAATATAATGTGAGTTAATGACTATAGAATAAATGGAAGTTATAAGTTCAACATTTTTCTTATAATACCGTCAAATGCATTCGACTTAATACCTTTTGCTGTTCTCTCCACTTCGAACTCTTTCACTTGATGTAATGATAATGGCTCTGACTGATTGTTAAATTTCCGTGTATTGAAGTAACTCACGTTTCTAGATATAGCTGACTTGTTTGTAATTTTTTAATTATTTATTAAATTTGGATCATTTATGTTGCTAGGACGACAATGCAAAGGGTTTGCCTTGCCCACTCCTAATTTGCGGAGTTCATTCTACATAGCCTTTGGGTTACTGTAGTTATTAATGTGATGAGAGAAATAAGTTACCTTCTCCTGTTTTATAACGGTTGTTGTGAATTTACGGAGCTGTTTATACTCATTCCAATGTATTTACAATTTTGTTCGTTTATATTTACGGTGCGCATTATCTATTAATTTCATTAACAACCGTGTGTTGCTTGAAATGTAACGTAGTTTGCGGGCTGTTATTTAAGCAGTGGAAATCGGGGTACGTTTATCAAATATGTCTAAAAGGGACTTCTGTAAAAAATCATATGATCATCGATTGATTTATATGATTTATTGCATCCAAGTTAAATGTTCTTACACTGTGACACACTTGGTGTATTAAGAAGACCTAACTCTTTGCTGAGTATTCCTAGCTTACTTTGATAGTTAAGGTATCAGAAAGCTAATTCGGGGGACCTGGGGTCGAATCCTGGCGTTGTTATATTTAGTCTTTGAAGAAAAATATATTTTTTTCTCTTATGTATTTTAGGAAAGTTAATAAAATAAGTGACATTGTAGTATTTAAGTTTGGTTAAAAGTAAAGCATGTACTCAATCAAATGCTTTTGTAAGATCAAGCAGACAGTAACATTGGATGAACTAATTGTCTGTAATATTTCATCTGTAACTTGTAATAATGAAGTAGTAGTGCTATGGTGCGAAAGCCGGACTGACTAACAGGAAGTAGATTGTGCTTAGTTACATAGGGTCTATTTGTACAGAGGGTTAGGTAAGTCAGGTTCTGTGTTTTTTTATTGTCCACGCGATTCACATGAGCACTTAGATGTCACCCAGCTCGGAATAATATTCCCACGAGAATGACGTTCTCTTTTTCAGACGAGCGTCTTACGGTCGCAAATTGAAAATGGAAAGTGTAAATACATATAACCGAACCTTACTTGACTGAACCTACCCTAAGCCATGATCACTAACCTAGAGAATTTACGATTTTTTTTTATTTGGGGGCCCGCCTAACCACCCCTGCCTCTTTGCATGCTTTGCACAGATTGAGTCGTGCACTTTCTGGGTCGTGCAACACGTACATCTTAGTACTTCTCAGTCTGGGGCAGGTTTGTCCCTAGAGATTGTTGGATTACCGGAGTTCCGGCATTCAAAGGATCTCCTATGATCTACCTGTTCGAGAGAGCTGGTGTTGCGAGACGGACTTTTGACCAGGCGTCCAGAATGTTCTCCTGCTCTCTGTTCCTGGATTGATGGAACATTTGCTTGGGAGGGGTCCCTACCCATTATTTACTTTATTTTTTTTTCAACAAAAACATACAATACACATAGGACAATACATAACGACACAACACATAGGCTTGAGAATGGCTTCTTCTTCTTATCAGCGACACCCTGTAACGAGACTAATAAGATTAATTGCTGCTTTCGTTAGTTGGTGTCTTCTTTCTGCTTTGTTGTTATTGTTGTCCCATCACAGGGGTAGCCATCCGGTTTTCTTCTACTCTGCTGTTGATCAAGCTGTCTTCTGCGAAAAATGCAAGAAAGTAATTATTAATAATAAATATGAACATTATAGAAATGTATTTTGAAAGAAAAATAAAACGAAAAAATCTTGCTCCCGCCGGAATTTGAATTCGGGTTTTTTACTCAACAAGTTGACACCTTAACCACTGATTCACGGTACGAACTTGAAAAACAGTGATTTAGAATTGCATTTACAGAGCACATGTGTTATGTAAGAACGCTACGAGATGGCATTGGTCACGCATGGATTGGCTTCGCTTCGCGAAAAATGACCAAGTCATTATTAATCATACTTTTTCGGAAAACAGCAATTGAAAAATTTACATAGTAAAAGGGACCAAGTCAGTAATGTTTGCAGTTACTGTGAGTTGGTCATTTCTCCCCCGCTTCTAATAAGAAAGTTAAAACACACTGATTATGTCAAAAAACAACTTCTACATGAAGCTATTACCAACCTTTAAATCTTTAACTTATATTATATAATACGTAATAATTTTCTTGCCAAGACTTGGTCAACATACATTTATCCTTGCTAGTCTCACAATGTTTTAATATTGACATGGGCATTTTTTCCTGAGAAAGTTTCTTACTGTACAATATTGATGGTCACACAAACAAGATTTTGCCCAATTTTTTACTTGGTCACTTTTAGCAGTAACCCGACGATATATATTATGTTAAAATCGTCTGCTTCTGACAATATGGGGACCACCATATTGTCTTTAATCAAGCGGTTGCCTAGGAAACTTGTCATTTGATCAATATAGGATTTTGAGAGAGATTTCAAAAGTAGGCTTGCACTCTGTAATTAGAAACATTTTAACTGATATTTGTTATTATTTACTTCAGTTCGATAACAAAAGTATAAACAGTTAACGGATCCGATGAAATATTAGAGAAAATACCGTATTTAATCTGACAACCCATCTGTTTCATTATAGCAATGGCGTTATCATATTACGCATTTGTACATTTTTACAAAGATGAAAGTAATAATATTGTCAACCTCACTGTATATGGAGCATTATCTTTACTATATTGAGTAAAGGAAACACCACCAGGTCCAAATTTGCATGGAAATAACTAAATTAAACATACCTTATGGGTCGTCCGAGGAGACTGACTCCCTCCAGATTAAGAGTTTGTAGCAGAATTAGTATAATTATGTACATAATATAGATTTCATGCACAGACTCCCTGAAAACCCGTGGATCCTCCTAAAACCAACTTCTGGATACGTGTCTGTCCAAACATATACATTACCTTCGTACAGGCGAATCTTTACAGGTAATATCCACTTTTGTCAAGATACCAGGAGATGAAAGAAATGACCGAGTCGCATATATTGTCAATACTGAGTACAAGGGCTAAGCACATTTTTATTATTTAGTGTATGGAAGACATGTTTTTTAGTTTAAAACACAGTAAATTAAACGATCACTTTTATTACTCCCATGCAAAGTTCTAGAACATTGTTGTGAAATAAGCCATAAACTCATAATATAGGCCATCTATCTATCTATCTATCTATCTATCTATCTATATATATATATATATATATATATATAGCCTTTCAGGCATCTAACACCCAGGGTTAAAGGATACCGAAAGGAGTTGGTCAGGCCTAAGTTGAAGATACCATCCCGGCATTTGTCTGGTGTGGCTGAGGATAAACCTTTCAAGCAGGATAGTTGGCCTCTGGGATTACAATAAAATATTCTACGAATATATTTTTATTCCAGTAGTAAAATGATTTCACAAAGATAGCAATTAAATTTTGCCTTGAAAAACTGCCGAGTTTATTTTTAAGTCTAAAAGTGTGCGGCCCGTTATCATCATATATTGGCCCTCGTAAAGGAAGAAGTTGGCCGCGCCTGATATAGGTCTTCCTAACTCGAGAATAGAATAATAACTTTAAATCAAAACATTGTGGCAACGAGATTCAGAGAAGTTTGAAGCATTATTAGCCATTGCAAATGCTAATATTGTGCTGCGTGTATTCAAATATGAATATCTAATGTAACTTCTAACGCTGTTAAATAAGTCGCAGAACTCAATGTAGAATTTCAATACATGGAATCTGTCGTCTTAGTTGTTTTCTAGATTCCATATATAGTAACTAGGTATACATATCACAAATCTATTTTAACACTATAGCTTTTGCCTGATATTTCCAGTTTCATTAGAATTTTGAGTATTTTCATTACAGTCTTTATCTCCGTTATTTAATCCGACTGTAACATCATTCATGTTCTAAAAGGGTAAAGTACCTACCACTTGCGTGAATATCGAGTGAGAAACTGTTGTAAAGTATATACACAGTTACTGAAAATGCCTTAGTGAAACATTAATTAATATAGAAACTATAAGTACTACTTTGCAGTCCAGTTGATCCTAAAGAGACTGAAAACGACAAAATTGTTCCGTGGCCCCTTGAATGCAATTAACATACTAAAATATAAATGTGTACAGTCGTATATAAACTATAACAAAAAGGGAGTTTCTAAAACAAAATGGATTGGAAATAGACCGCACATCTTCGTCAATAAGAGTTTTGTTAAAATCTGAAGAATTTATAGGTTTTACATAAAGCATAGGGGGTCGCGGAACAAGCGCGAGACGGAATAATAGCGAAACTTTCGCTTTAGTTCCTCTCGCACTTGTTCCTGTCGCTCTAATTCCGTTTTGCGCTTGTTCCTGTCGCTCTAGTTCCTTTTCGCGCTTGTTCCGTTAGCGTTACTTCCGTTTCGCACTTGTTCCTGTATCTCTAATTCCGTTTCGCGCTTGTTCCTGTCGCTCTAATTCCGTTTCGCGCTTGTTCCTGTCGTTCTAGTTCCCTTTCACACTTAATCTCTTCGCGTTAATTCCGTTTCGCGCTTGTTCTTGTCGGTCTGATTCCGTTTCGCGGTACTTCCTTTCGCGCTTATTACGGCGACCCAAGCATAGTATCTGCAATGAAACGCCAAGCATGTGATCATATTATAAGGTATAACTGTCAAAACGTTATATGTTAAGAAATCCCATTTCTCTTCTTCATCCATACTAAACTCATAGGGTTGCTTTCCTTGGAAGCTTGCGACTTGGGTGAACTGCAAATTGAAACACATGTTATACACGTAGAACACGTAATAAAATACATGTGAAACAAGTGAAGTATATTTAAAATCTCCAAAACATGAAAATTAGGGCCTTAAATGTAAAATCATGAGAAAAACGTGTGTCAAAAATGGAAGCAGTTTTAGAAGATATCCAAATTTATCAAGATACAAGTGCAGCTATTTGTGAAAATATAGGCTAAGTACTTTAAATACTCATTTTAGGGATAAAGAAGGACTAACAATAATTCACATGAATGTTCGTAGTTTAAGAAAGAACCTAGATGATTTTTAATTTTACTTCAAAACAGAAACTTTTCTGTTGATGTTGTAATTTTGACTGACATATGGAAAAACGAAACAACAGACATAGTTAATCTAAACGGCTATCGTTGCTTTTACACAGAAAGATCAACAAACCGCGCTGATGGTGTAATGGTTTTTATAAATGAATCAGTTAATGCTGATATCAGGGAAATTGAAATAGCTTAGGCAAGTGGTTTGTGCATTGACATACTAAACAACACGGAAACACGTTCTTTGTATGTTTTATATCATAGTCCAAGTAATTATGAGAAACCTGTTTTATTATCATTAAGTGAAACTCACCAACAAATTCAGTTTTAATTGGTGACATAAATCTTTATATTCTTAAAGAAAAATATGATGAAACCATAGATACATACTTAAACACAATGTACAGAAACGGGGTTGTTTCATGTATTAATGCATATACTAGAGTTACAGAAAATAGCAAATCTTGTATTGATCACATCTTTCTGAAACATAAAAAACCGTAGGAATCCATGCCAGCAGTTCTCCAAACAACTATAACAGTTAATTTTCTTACTTGTATTACTATCCCAATGTCATTACCAAAATAAGAAAGGGTATGTTGTAATGTAAAGGTAAATTACTCATTACTAAATAAGGAATTAGAAAAATATGACTGGTCGGATGTGATGCAAAATAACTGTGTAAATACTGCCCCAAATAATTTTATTCAAAAAATGAAAACTTGCATAAAAAGCTGTTAAAACGGAATACATAACTAACAGTAAATGCCGTAGGTTAAAACCGTGGATAACTAAAGATTTTATCACCTCTATACTAGAAAAAGATAGGATTAGTAGGCAAGTAACAAAACATAAGAACAATTTAGACTTAAACGAATATTACAAAAAGTATAGAAACAAAATCTCTCTCAACTCATAAAAAAAAGTAAAAAATCTCTTTCGGTAGGTCTACAGGCTGAGGTAGATCTCGATTTTTTTTATTTTCAAAAATTAATCTCGCCTTATATGAGAGCTAGCGAGAAACTATCTATTGATTTGTAGTTTATGCATCAAGAGCTGTTCAACGATACCCCACAAGACGTGTATATATATATATATATATATATATATATATGGGCAACGCCCTAGCCGAGCTGGTCTACCGGTTCCCATAAGATCAGCAGATGGTGTTGCCTGTGCGACGTCCACCCAGCGTCGTGAGGCTAATTGGGGAGCTACCTGATTAAAGAGCTAGCGATCACAGTGAGAGCTTCAGCTCTCCTCTCCCAACCCGTCTGGGTCAGCGTGGGAGCAGTAGACCAACTCCTCCCTTCGGGGAGAGGCCTCATCCACTAGTGATGGGGACGGGGAGAGTCCCATCCGGTATATCAACATGCACGGCAGCGCATGAGCCAAGTTCTTCACGTCAGAAAACGTCAGCACTGCCAGAAGCATGTTATACAGGAACAAGAGTTTATGGCAAAATCGACAATTTGGGGGCCCCGTAAGAAAAATGATGTTAAAGATAGGAATATGAGCTTTTGCCGTTAAGGAGATATGGTAAATATGTGCAGATTTACAAAATTTCATATTCGTATCTCAAACTATGTTCTAGTTGTGGACCCCTGAAATTGCACATTTTAGGCTAACTGACTCATTCACTCACTCACTCACTCATCATATTGTTTAGGGTGTTTGGAGTAAGCTAGAAACATGAAATTTGGTATGAAGGTAGAGGATGATAAGTAGATAAAGGAAAAATTCCGACATTTTAAAAAGGTCGCCATCTTGGATTCAAAATGGCCGTCAAACCTAAAATTTCAAAGAATACACAGCCTAAACGACTAAAGATAGAACTGTGAAATTTGGTATGAAACTACATCATTGATAGCAAATTAAGAAAACTTTTTAAAAATTTGAAAAAGTCGCCATTTTGGATTCAAAATGGCCGCCAACCCTAAAATTTTAAAGAAGACACAGCCTAAACGGCTGCCGCTAGAATAATTAAATTTAGTTTGACAGTACAACATTATTAGTAGATTATGAAAATATTACAAAACATCTCAAAAGATGCCATCTTGGATCCAAAATGGCGGGCGTCATAAATCCATTTTCCAACTGCTTGAGCCAGAGATACGAAATTTGGCATAATGATGTATTATCAAGAGTAGTTTAGGAAAACATAGCAACGTTTAAGAAAATTCACCATCTTTGATTCAAAATGGCAGCTGAAATACCACTTTTCACATCGTTCGAGATAGAGAAATGAAATTTGGTATGACAGTGTATCATCACGAGTATGTCACGAAAATATAAGAAAACGTTAAAAATGTGTCCATCTTTTATCCAAAATGCCCGCCTAAGCCCCACTTTATAACGACTGAAGCTAGAGAAACGAAATTTGGTATGACGGTGTACCATTACGAGTAGGTTAGAATAAATTCGGCTCGTCTCCCCTACTAGGGTACAGTTCCCAGCTGGAGCCTGATTGCGATAAAGGGGTGCGCCCCAGCGAGGCCATCTTGGAAT
>JAGDQP010058279.1:1631-12587 GCA_022664845.1 Lepisma saccharinum
GTGTCTTGTTTTGTCTTCTGCAGTGGGTCTCATGACACTGCCCTCTATTAGCTATTCGTTGAACTCTGTTGAGGAGTTTGAACAGCGAGAATCTGGTGTGAATTGTAAAGCTTTAATACGGTATTTAGAGAAAAGCAGTTAAGTTGAAACTATTCTATTGAAGTTACTATTTCATTTCGTAGAAGTAAAAGAAAAACATGTTTCTTGATAGGGATTCAATCACCTTCTGGTGAAAGCTAAATGGTTAAAAATATCTGCTCCCTAACGACCTATGCCAGAATGACAACACGTCAAACCATATATAAAATAGTGATAAGAATATATCGAGTAAACTGAGACAATACAATGCCATTCATTTCTGTTATTAAAGATAGGTATTTGCTGTTTTAACTTGTTTAAGTGCCACGGTAGGCTTGTATATCAATTATTTAGTGAAGTGATGATGTGAATATTCTTTCTTTTTCATGTGTTTTGTGTTCAAAAGAAATATGTATAGCAAGAAACATATGTATTGAACTAGTAGAAATTCCTTACGTCAAACTAATTAAAAGACGAGTTTCGTTGAATAACGTAGGAGATGGAATTTTTCAGTATTTCATGCTATATGTCTAAGTAACGAGAATCCCTAGAGTTAAAATTTGAAAAACACGATATTTATTTTAATCTGATGCAATCAAATTGTTAAATAATAAGGTCGGTGAAAACGGAAATGTTCGTTTAAGTGATGTTTTTAATCAAACACGTTTCATTTATCTCTCATTATTTTTATCACAAATGTGTGCTTACCCGAAAATAAATTAGCACAGCTGGACCCTCTCGAATTTCTTATTCTATGTTGAGGATATCTCTTTAAGCACAAAAACCACTTTGATTTCATTTCCTCCTTATGATAACATTAATTTATAAAAGTTTCAGTTTGTATTTCTGGATCATTTTAGTGACTAATAACTTCGGCCCGTCACGATTTCATTAGCTGTTTAAGATCTAAAATCCACGAGCATCCATTCTTCATCTAGGATTCTAACCCATAACCTTGAAGATGTTGCCCCGACGGACTGGATTACACAACAACTGCAGTTTGCATTACTATATTAAAGATAGCCTTAAATATACTGTATCTTAACCATTTTATAACCACGCTTTCTTTAAAAACAAAATGTTTAGGATATGTAATTTATTGCATGTTTCGAGATGCAAAGGGCTTCTTATGCTATATTTTTATGGTAACATGTCAAGTAAAGTTCTTATAAATTAGCTTCTGACGAGAACAGTAATATATGAACAAATAAAACACGGAACCATTTTGTAAAGTTGAAGACAACTTGAGGAATTACAAGGGAATCTTTCTGCTACAATTTCTTTTTATCTTTCCGAATAATTAGCTTTCCATAATTCTGTGAATAAACTGTACCAGAATTCTTCCGCTGTCTCAAGTACATATTTTAGTATGTACTATCTGCGTAGATAATACCGTAAACAGTTTCTTATTCCTTTCATTATTGTCTCAAATATTGTTCATCTCACCTATTTCCTTTAGCACTTACTCACCCTGTATTTTTTTCCCAGTAATCTTTGTTTCTTTCTCTGATTGCATGGACGAGCATTTTGATAGTAAGGCCACCTTAGAGTTAATAATGAGAATATAGCAATCAAAGCTTTGTGACAGTCGCATTCTTAGCATTTCACCTACATGAAAATAACACTTTCACTCTTTGGGCATTACGAAGAACAATAAATCAAGCTATACTCAGTAGTTCAGCGGTAAGACTTACAATCTTGTGGTGGTTTCCGGGTTCAATACTCGGTGGGGAACATACGTGGTTCAGGGCTAATTTTCAATAATAAATTTCGTTCTTAAGAACAAAGTCATCCAACGAAAGGCAATGGAAAAACATCTGTCCTTCACTTTAACGATTAATATTTGTGTTATGGACCTGTTCCGGTAGAACACTTATTTTTTACCTTCTTATCAATGAAATTATGAAATTATATATATATGCGTGTGTGTGTGTGTTGTAATAAATTTCATTTTAAAATATATAAGAAATATATTCAAAATTAAATGCCTTTATCAGAAACAATATTTATGTTCTAAAATTTAATATTTCAAAGCAATATTGTTATTGAATGATCTGAGACGTAAAAAGGTCTCACTCCTACCTCCTTTTAGTATGTAGAGCATGAAAAACGTGATTGCTTTAGGCTCCAAATTATCAGTTACAGTGTACATTTTATTTGTTAAACAAGATAATTATAAATATATAAAAACAATTACAAATTAATTTTATTTTCTAAAATACTCATACATAGAAGTAAACATAAACACATTCCTTCCTTTCACCTGCAAAAAGAAACATCTGACACTGTTGCAAAAACACTGGGGTTATTTTTCATTCGCATAAACAAACACTTCATTTGATTAAGTGATGGGGAAACCACAGACACGTCGGGTGAAATCCTGGTTGACACAAGAGTCGCATTTTCACGAGAGAGGATAAATAAACTAGATAACTGGAAGAGTTGTATTTGCATGGAAAATGTTTGGCAATGCGATAGGGATATTGGCCCATTCAACTCATAAATATTTATAGGATGTTTGTTCTTTCCAACTTTTATGTCTATGCCATTGCATGAATGATGAAACAAAAGCAGCGTACTGTTTTAACATATTGTGCATGGTAAGTATCAACCCACATAGCAGAAAAAAAAATAGTTGAAATGTGTTTTCCTTAAATACTTAACTATTGGGTTGATGCGAATGAAATGACTGCTTTGACGCTTGGTGGGAAATGCACCTCTGCAACAAAACACAGGGATCGACTGAGGTCACGCGTCTAACGTCACAAACATTGTATACAAGCTGGAGTAACTACAGTCAGGAGGTGTTGTTGAACAGGATCGTATGGAAGTGCATCATGGAGAACACACATGAGAACTCCGAGTGATTTTTCTTAATAAATTCAAAGTAAGGAATTCTCCACAGCAAGCCGAAAAGAAACATTAACAGTGCATTTGCATTGCGAAATGCACTCACGTACAGTACATTGCAAAATGAGCCCCAACAAATTATCACGCTCGAATGAGCTGTTCAGGAACACAGTGGAAGTAGAAACCTCGGAAAAGTGTTGCAGACGAGTTTAACATACACCAAGCACTGTCTGTCGGCGCATCCCTGCGGTCGGTAAGGTAAACAATTCGACTCATGAGTGTCACATGAGTTGAAACAGGCTAACAAGAATCGCCGTCTGGAGCTGTGCTGTTCTCTGGGTGTAAGGAATCACCCGGAAGGTTTCCTGCATCGGATTGTCACTGCAGCTGAAAAATGGATCTGCTATGACAATTGTAAATGGTCACAACAATGGTTGGATCGTGTTCAACTTCCAAGATTGTGTCTTAAACCACCTCTTCAACCACGAAAGATGTTGCTGCTTATATGGTGGTCTATGGTGGGAGTTGTCCATTATATAATTCTCAGGACGTTTCAGAGCTGAACTTCATGAAATGCACCGGAAACTTATCCGGTCGAAGCATCCAGCAATGGTTGACGGACATGGTGTCCTCACGCCTCCCAAAGAACGGTGCGGGCTCTCCATGAGTGCCGGTATGAAACTTTTCCTCATCCTTAGTATTCCCCATACTTCTTTATCATTACCTACCACCTTTTCCGGCATCACGATTACATCTTGACATAGAAACTCTTCCTTGATGATTAGGCGGTGCAACATGCAGTTGAGAATTTCTTTGCATCAGAGACTCCAGACATCTTTCGCCACGAAATCCAGTTGTTGGCTGAGCGATGGCAAAAGTTTGTAGCTGCAGACTGCGACGACTTTGATTAACCAGGTAATGTAGTTTTCATTTTTTTTGGCCTTTGGACATGACGCACCTGGATCGGACATTTCATTCGCACACAATATTCACAATGAAAACTTCAAGATTAGGAAAGGAAACAGAGAGATTTAGTCTTTCCAAAACTATCTTCTACTGTTCTGGAGAATGTATTCTGGGATGAAGTTATACTAAAAAAAAAAGGCGATTATATTAGTCAAAATACCAAAGAAAGTAACGGTCTGCATACTAAACTCAACTGAACAGGACTCTGTTAGTTGTATCTCTTACTGTATTGGGGCCAAAACAATGACTAACTGTCGTTTACCCAACTAACACTCTAGTAGAAAATGGACTGTAATATTGAATAAGAAAAGACATTCGTTCTACTTCCACTTCTTAAATGACACACACTCACAACTCAACTCTGGCACTGCAACTACGACTAACAAAAAAAAATATTTACTAAATCAGTCAGCAAAGTCTGCATGAGTTTGCCACCTGCTGGGCGAACTCGGAACTACAGAGGCACTCGCCGTCGGAGCATGCGAATTTCCTACACGATGGAAACATAGCCCCCACCTTGAAACATTTGTTTCAACAAAACAATAATATTCCGTTTTTTACTTCACAGATTACACCATTTAGTAATAGAGTATGTTTACATATAAAAATACAAATTGAAATGAATAGCGCTTAACACTTTAAAATGAAATGCTCAAAAAACGTAAACAACACATTTTTTTTAAAGATATAGAGACCACTAAGCACCAACATTTTCACTGAATGGTAGCACCGATAATTTTATCGCTGATCTCTTATATGTGCCCTTAGAAGTTTTGATAGTAAGCGCTCGTACAATTCCATTGTTATCTGAGTGCATTTGTACTGCTCTACCCAAACACCATTGTTGCGGAGGTATGTTGGGTTCATTCACTGAGCACTGCGTTACCAATCACACGCTAGAGGTGATGTTTGACGCTTTTCACTCACGCTTTTCACTGCCAAAGTGTCGCACGGAAGGAGGGTTGAAATGCCAATTTATGTTATGAGAACTCATGTAGGAAGAAATCATGTCACTGTTACCGTTGTAAACATTTGTTTTCAGAATTTGTTTCAGCTCTCTGTTGACAATTTCGAAATTTCTCCCGCAATCACTACAAATATCCCGAGTTAACCCTCGTCTTGATACAAATCTTTTGAGCGCTGATAGCAAAGAAGCTGTGGTTTCATCACTCATGGGCTCCAAGTGAATGTTTTTTGTGCCAAAGCATACGAAAATTACAATGCAACCCTTGTACCGGCTTTGTTTACGACCGCGCATGTTTCTCAATAACACAGGTCCTGTGTAATCAACGCCGCTAACGAGAATGGTACGCTGTGGGTTGACCCGATGGTCTGGTAAATTGCCCATGAGGGGAGCATTGGGTTCCCCTCGCTGACGGTAACAAGTCAAACATTGCTTAACAATGCAACGAACCAATTGTCTAGCTCCGAATATCCAGCATTTCTGCCTAACGGTAGCTAGGACTAATTGCGGCCCTCCGTGGAGCGTATTAAGATGCTCACTACTTACTACTAATATTGCCTATCGGTGTGATATGGGGAGTAACATAGGATGTTTACGATCAACTTGAATATTAGTGTTGCGTAACCATCCACTAACTCGTAAGATGACACTTTCGTCTAAAAATGGATTTAAACACAAATTTGGAATTTTGGAGGGTAATGGTTTAACGAGTTGTAAACACTGGATCTAGAAAGCATAACTTTCACTTTGCACTTGACGCACTATATCTTGTAAAGCTCAATTAAGCTCATCAGACTTTAATATTCCCATCTTTCGTTGTTGTTCCGCTGACCTCCAATTGCTGATGAATCGACGACATCAAGCTACCACACGCACTAGTCTTGTTAAAAACGAATATCCATTGATTAAGTCATTCGGTGTAGTAGAGCACAGTTCGGTAACACTATGATTTTGCTCTCTTCTTCTGCTATTGGATCAAATACCACTGGCTCAGGTGTGCTAAGCCTTGGGTCGTTTAGAGAACTAGGACAATTCCACCATAGATGGTGACACCGAATAGTACTGGGGCTTATCCCGCGGGTTTTGCAGTCCGTAGGATTTTGACTGCTAGGAATACTGTGCGTTTGGTAACGCTGCTTGTATCTCAACTCCTCGATTAGCTACAAAAGTTTTCCACTTGTAATGTGACGTTGCTAGTCACGCGAACACAATAGTCTAGTCCGGTCACACTAGCATCCCATCCACTGGAAACAAGACGGACATAGAAACTAACTTTAACAACTTTGTTAGCAAAAAAGCTGCACAAAGCTCCAGCCTAGGTAAAGGTAAACCCTTCATAGAAGCCACTTTTGTTTCAGCAGCGATTAGATTTACTTGAATACCGCCATCCGTGGACTCAGTCAGTACATAAAACCGCTGCCGCGTAAGCACTTTGAGAAGCATCACTGAAACCTATGACCTAATACTTGTTGACGTTTGGAGGCAAAACACATCGAGGCACTGTTACTTCCTTTAGCACCGGAAGTTCTGAATTATATTTACATCACACTTATTAAATTTCTGGAAGGATCCGGTCGTCTCAGCCTAAATTCCGCTTCCACAACGACTGAAGTTAAATTTTAGACTGGAGACAACAGTCACAAGGGATCGAACAACTTTACAATCTTTGAGAGTAACATTCATTTGATAAACACTAATTGAGCTGAGTGCACTGACACGTCAACTCCGAACTCATCCCTTGCTGGATACTACTGCACACCTAACGTCTTAAGAGAACCACCGTTGTCGAACCGGATCAAAACACCTTCTTCTCTCAGACGGGGAGGTATGGCCTGCAACACCTCCGGATAGTTGAAAGACCATTTTCGAAGTTCGAATCCTCCTTGACGAAGAAATCTAATTAATTGTTCTTGAATTTCAATAGCTTCTTTAGTGGAAATTGCACCTGTCAACGCATCATCCATAAACAGGTCCTTTGACACAATTTAAGCTCCCACTAGAAACTGTACCCCTTCATCTTCCACCAATTGTTGTAAGTATTTTGTAGCCACCCACGATGCACACGCAATTTTATAAGTGACAAGAAGCAATATTTACTCTTTAAGGGGCTGATCAGGAGAATCACGCTACATGATGTGTTGAAAAGCTGTTTCTTTCGGATGCACGAGAATGGCGCGGTGTATTTTGCAAATGTCTGCATAAAGAGCAATTTGATGCCCACGAAAGCAAATAAACAGCGGGAGAATATCGTCTTGATTTTAGGGCCCACTTTTAACACGTCATTTAACGAAACATTCGACGCAGTCTTGACGCTAGCGTAGAACACTACTCTGAGTTTCGTAGTGCTACTGTTAGGGTTTACCACTAGATGATGGGGCTCATAATAACTCGTTTTTGGACATGCTTTACATTCACTTAACGGTATGCGCTCCATGTGATCCAACTGTAAATATTCCTTTATAAAATCTACATACTACTGGTGAAGCTGCAATGATCTACCGAGCTTTCTCTATACTTGTTGAAAGCGCTGATAGTGATGTCCTTAGAAGACACAGAGTACCTGCATTATCACGGAATGCCAAGCACACTAAGTAACGACCTTCGCTATCACTCTGGTGTGTAGACACGGATGTTGCTCACACTGGTTCTCTTCAGGAGTCAAATGTCTCTCACGCGACATCTCCTCTATTTCCTAAAACTGCCGTAACGCAATGTCTGTATTACAGGTCACGTGACAAGATGCGACGGAAGAATTTTTCCCCAACTGCATTGACACCTCCTGTTATCATCCACCCCAGAGCTGTCTCAAAAGGCGATAGGTGTACCTACACGTCTGCTTGCCGACACGTTTGCCTTCAAGTTGGACGGACGCGAATATATCGGCTCCAAGAAAAATGTCAACGGAACCGGCACGATTGTATAGGGTCCGCTAACCTTAAGTCACGTAAATGTGACCACTGGTGTGAATCTGATATGTCATGTCTTGGAACATTGGCAGTCACTTTTGGTACAACTATTGCACGTATATTGAATATTTTACTGCATAAACCGAAAGCTTGAAACTGTAGATCCACTGCGACGCGTAAGGTACTGGTTGAGGACCCAGTAATACCGCCGATCGACACGTTGGACCTAATTTTGCGTAGGCCAGGTTTTTCCACACATCTATTTGTTACGAATGTTGCCTCGCTAGCACAGTCGAGCAAGGCACGAAAAGGAACTAACACTCTGAAACTGTTCATCACTTTCATTATTGCTGTGCATAATAAAACACTCGGTTTCCTTGTTTCCGAAGCCACCAGAGAGGCCACTGTTTGAGGCTACCTTGACCTTCAGTTGGAGTCACTGGTTCACTACACGCCTAAAGTAACAACGTATGATGATGATTTCCACATTGACGAGAAGTTCATGTGGACACACGCTGTGTACTACGATGAGAAGGACGCAGACAGTTAAAACACAAAGAGTTGTTTTTCACAAAGTTTACGCGTTCTGCTACGGAGAGCTTTTTACGCGTTCTGCCACGGAGAGCTTGTTGAAGCTAGGACATTTGTACAAGGAATGCTTGCACTTTTCACAAGTTAACTGTACTGGTTCAGTTCTGGTATGATGCATTGATTTTTGTTTCTTGTCACTGGGACTGGCGCCGTCACTCGTAGATCCAGTCTTAGCCTTGGTTGAATTTGAAATGGCCAATGCGCGTGAGTGATGATCAAGAAAATCGGTTAACTATTGAAATGAGACACATCACATTTCTTCAATGATAGTTCATATTGTCTCCTTAATTCACTGTCGAGTTTTTTAACTGTCGCAAACACTAGCATAGCGTCCCAATTTCCAGTTGGTTGCTGTAGCACTTTCAATATTCTTATACACTCTATTGTTGTATCCATAAGCTTACGTAACTCTGAGGCGGATTCACTGCTCATAACCGACTGATTAAGTAAAGGATTTAGAAGAGAGCTCACGATCTCACGTTTATTTTGATATCTTGTATTTAAACTGGACCATGCCTCTCCATAATTATTGTCCGTTACAGGCATTGCCACTAGAAGCTACGCGGTTCATTCTCAAACTGATCTTGAGAGACTGTAACTTCTGAGCTTAACTAAGTTGATCGTTATTATGTACCGATGCAATGAATAAATCTCTAACTGTTAACCACTCGACTACGTTACCAGTAAACGTATTAAGTTCGAGTTTTGGTAACTTCATATCCGTTCCTACTTGCACTTAATTCTAGGAGCGGTGTGTGACGTTTGTGGTTGCAAGTCAGTTTATTTTATACGCATTGTTGTCAACCTTTTGTCTAATTCTGCAAGTTCGGCTTCTTCGGTCTCGAACTGTTCATCCATTAAAACTGAAGCAATTTCGTCGACAAGACAAGAATATTCAGTTTCAGTTTATTTAACTTCTTCACAACGAACTGTGATAGCACTAATATCATCTGGCGTTAACGGCTTCACTGATTTCTGCTGACGTGAGATTTTAGCTTTCAATTTTCTCTTTCTCTGCAAAGGCTTCCATTGTCTAAGTTCTTTTATGCACACTGTAATGTTTTTCACACCCTGAATTAAGTAGGACAAAATGTCACACTACTCCATACAATAATTTCACAAAGAAGGTTCTGGACAAAAATGCCGCGCTGTCCACACACACACAATGTTCACAAAATCCGGCCTATAGATGACCAAAATATTGGAGCCAAAACAACGACAGTCTGTCATTTACCCAACTAACACTCTAGTAGAAAATGGACTGTAATATTGAATAAGAAAGAACAATTCATTCTATACTTCCATTTTCATAGAGGCTATAGAGAATAATACGTTGAATCAACTTCTTAAACGACACACACTCACAACTCAACTCTGGCACTGCAACTACTACTAACATTTTTTTTACTCAATCAGTCAGCAAAGTAGTCTGCCACCTGCTGGGCGAACGCGGAACTACAGCGGCACTCGCCGTCGAAGCATGCGAATTTCCTACGCGATGGAAACATACCGCCCTAATTAAAAATATGTATATGTAATTGACTAGTGAATATATATTTGCAATTTCTGTAGACAACCGCGTCTGTGAAAAACAGGTCAAGGTTTACCTTAGACAGGCTTGACTGACCAGAGAAATACGTCAGCTGATCAGTCGATATTTAAACGAAATATTTCCTTCTTGGTTTTAACCTAAAATTTCCGAAAAGGTGGCCCCACCCATAGTTCCATTTTTTTCAATAATTTGAATAGGAATATTTAGAAATCTCGATTTGTGCCTATTTGTACAGGAACAAATTTGCAGTGTTAAACCGCTGCGGAAATCTAACCTAAATGTTGGACAATAACAATAAGAGAGCGGTTATATCTGGCGGAATACTTACATCATTTCTACCATCTTGAATGGTGTCATCTTGGATTGAGATAATAAATGTGAAATAGGAAGGTAGAAAAGTGACATATTATTTTAGGTTAACGTGTTCCCAGAAATTCGAACATAAAGACATTTTTCCACCTACAAGTATTTATTCGGAAGATCAAAATTCTGAAATTTGGGAGTTTGGCTTTCCACATGTGGCCAATTTAGCGCCCATTTGAAAATATTTCTTTCTACTTTGCTTAAACCTGTAATGGGTAAAATGATTTTCATAGGACCACATGTTATTCATAATTTTGAATAAAAATTGTTGTTATATGGTAAGTAATTTATAAATCTAAGCTTTTTATATTATGAGGATGATCAACGGCCTCCGACCTCCGGATGTCAACGGCTCTTCGCCACGGTTTTATCCGGAATGCCAGAATATCCACCCCTTGGGCACCGGAGGATTGTACTGTAAAATCTTAATTTTATACACATATTCATGTGAAAAAGATTTTCTTAAAACAATGGTAACACTTATTTACTTACTTTATGGCTTACAAACCTCGGAAGTTCATCGCCGTAGTAACAAACGTTCGCAATCGGGATCTATCCTAGGCAAGATAAAGCCAGTTTTCATCACAAACGCTTACTTCTCTTAAGATCCCTTCTAATATTTCCTCGTCGGTCTCTTTTCCTCCAGATTACCAATCCGGATCTTCATTTCTTTCCCATCCGAGCTA
>JAGDQP010058280.1:0-12587 GCA_022664845.1 Lepisma saccharinum
TCATACTATCACCTCCGAAAGTATTGAACATTCATCCCATTTGAAACAATATACGTTTGTGTTGAGGTGGCAACACTGTGCATGTGACATAACTCCATTGTGCATGGAAGGCTGTCCTCCCTCTGTCGATACATGCTGCACTGCGCCCTTTTTGTACGTTCTTTTAGTACTTTGCAATATTCCAGTGGTTTGATTAAAATGGGACACCCTGTATAACCCCTACGTCCTAAATTTAATGTGATTTGTTTTAGATTCATGAAAACAATGTACAAAAATCGTAGTACAGATTGAACGAAAAGGACACTCAAAAGTAAAGTGAACTGTGCATTGTTATAAGCAGGAACTATTCAGAGTTTCGCTTTGGTGGGGATCCAAGACGTATCTGGGTGTGAAATTTACACAATTACTAAAGCTAGGATTATAGGCACTAAAATAATGTGAAATAGTCAGACTTAAAGGCAGTAAAATAAATGAAAATCGACAATGAAATAGACACCAAAAAGCTTAAATAGGCTGTCATATTTTCGTTTTCGGAAATGTAATACACTGATTTCAAAACCATTAACACACACATAGATATGTGTAAAACTTACAGATCAACAATTAAGAAGAGTGTGCAAGTATATTATATTTATCTATTTATTACGTCGTATTGCAGAACGTTTATTAGACTATACAACTGGATATGTTAAAATTCGAAATTGGTTAATCTCGAATAAATAAGTTAAAACGTAAGAAAAGAGTACCTCAGTAAAATTGCTGGTAGTAATATTTGCAATATGTCACATACAATCTAATCTTTTATTTAAAAAAAAAAATACAGACACACTTAAATTACATCTCAACACCTGCCTGAAGATGGCGAGTGAAAGCCTTTCGGAATATTTCCAATTCATATTGAAACCACTACTTAAGAAGCCGACATTAAAAACCATACTTTCAGGCAAGTGATGTGTCCTGTGTGGGTTTAAAGTGGCTTTATTTGAATTCAAATACTTGACAAAATATATATTAAAGTTAAGGTAAAATCAAAACTTCATTTAACATCAGATCCAAAGTCCATAAATACATTAAACCAATTAGAAAATTAAACAAGACATGCATGATTAGAGGAGAATTTGAATTTACGTTAAGGTCTTTGGGGAACTATGGCTCAGGTCGTATGGATGATGATGGGATGAATTGGTGGAATGAAGAAAGTGGGAGCACCCCGAGAATATTCACACGCACGGTGTTTGCCCACCACATGACATGAGCAGGGATCGATCCGACGATCCCTGACACCAGAAGTGAACGCTGTATGATTAGAGTAGAATATAAGAGAGAGATGAAATTAAAAAAAAAAGCATCAATCAGAAATAAAGATGGCTGATATAATAAGCTCGGATACCCTCAGGGTCGTCACAAGAAGTCTGAGAGTCACTGAGGAGCTTCTCACAAAAAATAATTACCGCATGCCTCATTCTGTGACCTTAAATTCACAAATTCAATAAAGTTTATTCTAAATGTTTACAAAATGGAATTCATAAAGTGAAAATTTCAGTTAAAAAAACTAACTTTAAAAATTCCAGGTTTTCGCTAGAATTCGAGTTTTTCCCCAGGTTTTCCAGGTCCAAAATAAAATTCCAGGCTAATTCAAGGTTTTCCAGGTCAGTAGACACCCAGTTAAATTTAATCTTCTGAAAAGTTAGACTTT
Organism: Lepisma saccharinum; assembly: GCA_022664845.1. Taxonomy (NCBI): domain Eukaryota; kingdom Metazoa; phylum Arthropoda; class Insecta; order Zygentoma; family Lepismatidae; genus Lepisma; species Lepisma saccharinum. The sequence continues at coordinate 1,697 of JAGDQP010058280.1, forward strand.
TTCCCCTTCTGATAGCACTATCGTTGTGTTGGCAAAGCAAGAGGGTAACAATTTGCTTTTATTTGCTTTCTAGAAGAACTGCAGTGAACTCATGAGAAAATATTTGTTCAAAAAATTAAAGTTTCTTTATGGTACAATAATGCCATTAGTGTTTTGACTTTCGATACTTTTGCAAGACTTGCTTTTTGGTATAAGTTGGCGTATTCGTGATTACATAGATTAAAAAGAATATGGCAATAAATCAAGAAATTTAACAGTGGTAACCCAAGTACCTCTTATGAAATGCATGCAGTGAAAAAAAAATGTCTCAAAATATATGAAAATAGAATAGCAAAAGACAGAAAGACTGAAGTTCAGTGGGAAGCAAGTTAACGACCTTGCTAATGTGGCAAAATGTTGCTTTAAATAAAAAGTTACTAAAATACAATGTTTCAATTCGTTATTATTAATTTATATGTTACCACCTAGTGCTAGACACTTTAACAATCCCTGCCCGCCCACTCCAGCATTTTTGTGTTCTCGCACGTAGAAATAGTGTTGCGAAAATATAAAATTTGCTAATACATTGTAACGTCAGAGGCAACACTGACGGAAGTCAGACCGTGTAAATTCGGAAACGCTAACCAAAGAATTGGCTCTAACCTGGTCACCAAACCGGTTGGATGAAGTCATTTCCGAATGTTATGAAGTGTTTCCTTATGTTTCTGGTGGCGAATGCTACAGGAACTCATGAACTTCTTTTCAGTAAATGTTATCTACACCCTGTATGCATTTTACGTTCAGACACGACAGTGTATAAGAGGTGGGGGGGGGGGAGAAAGTCAGTGTTGGCCTAGCTTTCAAGGTACCAAATTGGAGTGAGTTTCTCGTGACGAAACGAAAACCATGGACAAACAAGTTAGGTTAACCGGTCTGAGATTGATTTACAGACCTGCTGCATGAGAAGCCAAGGCCAATCAAACCTTGAATGTTCGAAAAAAAAAATAACCTTAGTAGCATTTATTCTACAAACACAAAAAATATCATTACCTCCTGCAGAGCCTTGCATTCGCCTGTTGAAACCACAGACTGATGCTAATCTTGATTTTGTCATCAGTATCAGTTGGGAACAATTTCCGAACAGCAACTGAAAAATAATATGAAGTCACTACCATGTACAAAAATATTGAAGAATCAAAGATTAAGCTAATATAATACATGAGTTTACGATATTATTTTTCTAAATGTTCGCCATCGTTATTTCTATTTTGGGTTCAATGATTAGGACAATTACAGCTAATATCGAAATTGGAAGAAAAAATGTAAATTACGAATCAAACTTTTTAACTGGCAATTAATGTAAATGAAGACATCAGCCTGGAACGAGAGCAAAGCGTTGGGGAACATTATTAATATTTACATCTATCGTTATAAAAAAACTATTTGAAAAAAACATATTGCACATAACAGAGAACGTAATTTGTTACGACGAAATCTATTGTTTCTTATATATAGATAAAATCAGAATTAGAAAGCAGAATTTATAGAAAAGCAATAGAATTTAAAACGAGGAAATGCATACATTACTTTGTCACTCTGATATACTGGGGCAGTGTTTTTCAAGCTTTTCATACTCACGGACCGGCAAGCTACAAGGAAGAACTTTCTACGAAAGTTCAAATGCCAGTAAGTTTGAGGTTTTCTTGACGTTCAATGTATGCTAGTTTATCCTCAGATTCCTGTTCTTTACAAAAGAAATATAAACTCTAATCTTAGATTTGAACTGTAGATATCTACAAAATAAGTGTTTAATAATGGAATATATAAGTTTGCCGAGGACCGGTAAAAGTGTGTCGTGTACCGAGGATGAAAACCACTGCTCTAGGTAAAAGAGTCCTTTACATTTTTTATCTGTATGCGAGCATTTTAACATTGATTGATTATTAAACAAAATCATTTTCGAGTTCGAATTATGGAATGTCTACATAGTACATGTAAATATTTACAACATTGGTTATTGACAAATTGTATATTGGATGACCCAATTGAATATATTTGATTACAAGAAAACGGGAATGAAAGATGAAACCAGCTACGTTACAATATCAATGAAGATAATTTGTCAGACGAAAAATAATCAGCAGAATCTAGTGATGCTTACAAATGTTCCTTGCCACCACTTCACTCGGCATCCTATTCGTTCCGTTAAATATGCCTTGTAAAAAACATATTCTTTCTGCTTGTGAGGTTTCTGTGATCCTTATAATTATTTCATATATAAGTATTCTTTATACAGCTTAATTCTATTTCGATATATCAATTTGAGTTTATTTTATGGCCATTTTGCAACTTTGGCTCATGCCTAATTGCTATGGAACAATTGGTGAATGAACGGGAAAACCTCGAAAAAATCCACGCACACAATATTTATCAATAAAACTCAGATGGCACGAACCAAGATCAAACCCTGGGACCAACGTACCAGAAATGAGCGCTATATACTGAGCAACAGCCGCCCAACTTATTTACTTAACCGCAACTGTAAATACAGCACCACACGAACTTCGCAAACATATAGGTAGACGAAACATTCCGCCGCATCTTGTAACGCAACAAGAAAGTATGAAAAAATACTCACCATGGACTTTTCCACAAATTTCTGTTGCAGAGAAACACAGCCTTGCTTTATCCTTACTCTTTCCCTGGGTCCTTCCAGTATAAGAGAACTTGGTCGCGACGTTGTCTGTGATACATTTTCTTAAGACATTGTTAATGAGACATCTGGAATCTCGCCCACCGGTGCTAACCATGATTTTCTCCTGACAAAAAAAATAATGCTGTTACCGCCCATAAAATTCATTTTATCTTATCTAAAAAAAGTGCATTTAGTGTAAAACATAATAGAACAAGAGCAATATTATAAAAATGTTTGGTGCCATATAAGCCTGTAATCTTGTACGAAGAAATGAAAAAAAAAAGAATCTAATAGTTGCCACTCATCTGTAGTTATCAAGTGAGGTAATTACGATATTAAGTAGTGCAATGGCGAATTCTTATTTCCTATGCTCGCTCAGGATTTAATCCTACAGCGAGCGTTTGTTACTGCGAGTTTCGTAAGCCATAGATTAAGTAAGTACGTTATTTCAGTGTAAATATATTAGTTGGGCTTAATAAATGTATGTTAAACATGTGATTAGAAATTTCATACAAAAATGTATGATTTACATTAATGTGCAACAAGTTTCAAATGTCAAACAAATTGAATAAACACGGTATTTTACTTTGTTTCATTTAGTGCCTTTTTAAATAATTTGAGCCGCATTCTTCAATCAACGCGAAAATTCCTGTAAAATACAAGAACGTAACATCCTTCAACACCACATACACACAAAAAAAGTAAATAAGGTTTTAAGCTATCATCAGGAACATGTTGAATATATATATATCTAGTGTATATATATAGTCCTTCAGTTACACAAAATTTGACTTGACACTCTCATTTTAAAATCGAATATTGGCATGTACCGCTATTTTTAAGTTTCATTTAGATATGATGAACACACACAATTCGTTCTACAGAATCGTGATTTTCCGAAATTACATGAACCTTGTCTTTATTCGGTTCTGAACCGAACAGCTCTGTTCATATTTCATGTAAAAGTTGAATATTCATATTTAACAGAGATATTAGGATGTGAATAGTTTGATATATTTAACGCATTCGACAAACTATGAGGATGCACTTACATTCTATCAGTAGCGAATTCTCGGGATATACAGTGTATATCCAGTTTTTAATAAATAAATTAAATTACTGTTGTATTCACTGCTAATTACCTTTCATTTGATTTTGACTTTCATTATCAAAATGTTAGCTATTTATTCTCGTATGTAACATACAGGTTTTAATTATGTTAAAAATGAAAAAGAAAACACGTAAAACGTGATATATTCTACAACATTCAAAAGTACTGTAAACGCTTCTATTAGCTCCAAAATGGTTGGATGCTTTTGTTCCTCTTTAGCTCTATAGCGACGCAAAGAATCAGCAGACGACAGAGATGACTGAGAGATTCGAGCAGGGAGTGAGGAAGACAGTTCTCAATATATCTTGGTTCAGTAGCTTGGCACGTGACTCGCAGTCACGGCCGTATTGGTTATATTCAAGGACTTTAAAGAGCTTTTCTTGCTGTGACCGGCTGTGACACGTTGCTCACGCGCTTTGACAGAAGACACGTCTCTCCTCATATAACACATGTATTTTAATCTTTCCGCGGGCAGTGAATTAAAATGTTGTACCAAAGCGTATTGTTCAACACGGGAACTGAATAGAAATTAAAAATAATAGTAAAATATTTATCGCTGTAGACATTTTCTTGAGTGCTGGGTTGTCGGAAACGAGGTTTAATGACATAGAGATAAAAAAATTAGATTGTGGACGATGGAAAACTTCGTTGTACGTGGATAGCTGACTGATTCTTGCTAAGTGATACTTGTATTTATGTAGCTAATTAGGAAATCTTGTAACTAAATATAGGATAACTTATATCTTTGAATGTTTTCGAAACTTAATTAAGCTAATAAAAATTATAACTTTCCTTCTGTTGATGTAGGACTTTTGACTCCCCTTCCTTCCGTAGCTACAAAATAACAAGCGTTTACCACTGGTAAAATAGGCTCTCAGCCATTTTTGTTTTTAGAGTTGACTTAGATCACTTCAATGTACTTAATTCTATTTCTAAGAAGGAAAAAAATATATAAAACTTTAGACTCCGTTATACAGCCAACTAAGGTAGGTTTGGAAAATTGTTTGAAATCCAGAAATAAAATAAAAATCGATCTTTTATGCAATAAAGATTATAGAATTTAAACTGAGGAGCTAAAGTGTTTTGAACTGGCTGCTGCTACAAAATGAACAACATCTGCAGTAGTGAACATAAAATTCTCGCACGAATCAAGTTGTTCCAGTTCATACTTTATGCGTAGTAGGGACCGTGATTACAGACAGAAACTGATGAGTATGACACTGCCGAGATGAAAATGGGAGTTCGCAACTTTCAAAACTTTTCATTCCTGGTGTTTTTTACTTTGGTATTTCCGTGGAGGAATGAAATTCCTATCGAAGGCCTCATCCAGGCATTTGCCTGGTTGCCCAGGTAAGGTTCAAACTCATGCCCCCTCTCTAGCGTTTTCCGAAGTGCGCGATGTAATTATTTGACTACAGGGTGTAGGTGCATGCTTTGAATTTATCTACCAAAATTTAACTGAGGTAAGCAAGCTGCACAGTTCGTAATTGCCATTGTTGTTCAATATTATGCTATATTTTCAGGGGAAAAGAAAATAGTTTTTATTTAATATTGTCTACCCACTTGTTTATGCCACGCTTCGCCACTGCATTCTATACACACACTTTGGTACCTCTCAATTCCGTAACTCTTCCAGGTTTTCCATAGCTTTTTTAGATAAAATTTTGCTGAAGTACAATGTCTGACTTTATGTTTAACGACGTCTATTTTAACATTTGACAAACACAGAAACATTGAAATATGTCCTACATCAGAGGTGTCTTATAATTTTCTACATGGCTAACGCTATTTGAATTGCCTAACTACTCGAGTTTTTATGTGAAAAATAACTAACTTTTCTTAATGACGTTTACTCTTTTATATCAACATATCTGTCTTTCCCAAAAATTCATGGGTTTAGCTGACGTGTAGGAAGCCTATCTTGTAATGCGTACAGTTATACGACAAAAGTCCAAATATATGGTATACAAGGAAAGAAAACTCAGGTGAAACGTCTTTCACGGATGCAATTCACATTCAAAATCAGGAAAACCACTAATATTTCGACTACATTACTTCATTATAGAATTGTACACAATTTTCGAAAATTTAGTGTGGAGCACTTCCTCCACCCACTTTCACAAGAAGTGCATTGTTTTCATGTTATTTACTTGTATTGATTACATGTAATTGGCATATCAAGTGGGATTCCAATATTTGAATGTGGAGTACATCCCGAAATGACACTAAGTGAGCATTTCTCCCAAGAAAACTATTGTACAAATATGAGCCGCTTACCAGGACGGTCGCGAAGTCCTTATCATTTGCTACAGCTGTATCTGCTGAGTAAAACTCTTCTAATGTTTTGAGCGGCAGCTTGGCAAGTATCTTGTGATAATACTCTTCCTCCAATTCCTTCTGATGTGATACTGGTTCCAATTTGCTCAACATAATATCTACTTTTTTATGTAACGAAGAAACTGTCTCAGCAAGGTCTGACACTGTTGCTTGAAGCTGGCATAACATTAATCTGTCAGAGTCTGGAAAATATAAACGTCGAAAAAATGACCAACTATTTAGAGAAACAATAACACACTCATGATGAGTATTGAACGACATATTGTCTAGATGGATGGGTTTATAGCTGAGGTCTTCCCAGAGTTCTAGTGCTAACTCACATTAAACAAATACGAGGTATGGCTGAGTCCCTCGCCGCTACCCTTTCCATCCATAGATTATTCTATTTGAGCCAAAGTCATAAAATTTAATTTCAAACGAAAATTATATCTTACTATTGCATATGCCCATGCATTACAACATTATACAAGTAATCATATCCCTGTAATGTAAAACTTTATCGTAGCTATGAATGCCTAACTATGGAAAGAATTTAGGTTTTTCGGAATCCAACACAGAATTGTTTGTAGTACTGCAAAAATTTACAATCATAGAAATAGCTGAAATCTATTTTAAAGTATGGAAGAAGAATAAATCATGACTTTTGGGTCCAAACCACACATTATTTGAAAACGTATGCCCCTCAGGTGGGTCATTTTACAGAATTTGGAAAATGAAACTTAAAACTGGTCGCTCCATTTTTTTTTTTTTTTTTTTCATGTTTAGAAATTTAAATGCTATATAGGCCCTACAAGCGATGTTCAAACCAGATTTTCATGTTATTTTACCAAACTGTTATGAAATTGAAGTCCACGTACGAAGGAAAAGAAATAAAATTTTACTTTAATTTATATTATGTAATTACAGTGACCTTGTATACTGGTATAATTACAGTGACAGCGAATAATGGTAATATTCAAGTAGAAAAAAGTTATAAATGAATATTTCTTGTTTTTAATTGCGTATATAACGAAGCCAGACAGACGTATTTACAATGTAATAATAAAGCATAATTTCAAATAGTATCTGGTGTACATATTTTGGCGTATTCTACAAAGTTATGCTGATCTGACGTTACGGTATATCCTCAACTTGGATCACTACAAAAGTTCAAAAGCTACTTTCAACTTCGCTTGTGTATAATATTCAATATGTACTTATGAATTAAATATGCTCAAAACTATTTGAGCGACCATCACTTCTACAAATTCAATGGAATTACAAATACATAAACATCTAATAAAAAGTACCTGTAAAAGACAAGGTGAATGAGTTTGAGCAAGATGGGTCAATTCCTACATTTGTTCCGTCTCTGATCACAATTTCATTTTCTGCATGAGGCGATTTTGATGCGGTTGCTGCAGGTGGCGAAAACAATGGGAAATCCGGGTATGAAGGAATAACTTTCGTCTTTGCCTTTTCTTCATTACTTTTTCTTAATATCGGATAGCCAACATTATTCTCTTCCTCATCACTACAGTAACTGTACTCTGGTAGCACCACACGATTTACTTTACGGCGTTTCCTTAAGAGAGAATCTTCTTCCGTATCGCTGTCCAAATTGGACGTTTGTTCTGCTCTTCTCAGGTTTAAACGAGCTTCGGAGTAACTATCTGGAATGGAAAATAATGATTTGATTTAAAAAAAAAAGAAAAGAGAAAGAGGAATGAAGTACAAACCGTCAAACATTATGTATATGAAATTGCTGTCTACTTTGCTTAAAAACAAAACTTGTCTTACAAAATAATTTATATTGTTACATAGTCACCATGCAAAGTATTTCGGAGCAAGAGTCATGCATGCTGTTGAATTAGTAATTTCAACTTACCGGAAATGCTGTAAGTTATCGCATATATTGATGGATTTTCACCGGACAAGTGATTCGAGGAACTGGGTTATCATCCAGATTTCTCGGCGCAAGTCCCGATTGTAGAATACTGTATATTATGGGTTTTAAAAAAATGAAAACTTATTTCACTGTTAGAGGTCGAAGTGGTCAGCGTATCTTGTCGTATGTATACTTTGCCCCATATAACGTCGCCATCAAAGAGAAACAGCAAGATCGAATAATTGGGCAATTTATTTTATTTACTGGGTTGTTCAACGTCAAAGGCCGTCATAAGTTAGAGTGGTGACGTCGCTCGCCGAGCATTAGTGGGGAAAAGTTGTAACCCTAGTAGCACAGGTCATCGGGCCAACGTTGGGCCTACGATGGGCCAACCTTACATGGTTGGCCCAACGATGGCCCATTGTTGGCCCGATGATTGTGCTACTAGGGAAGTAGTGACAAACATATTATGATTAATAGTTCGCATGAAGGTATCTTCCCTGCCTCGTTTTTAAGCTACCACCAGGGCCTAGTTCTTAAGGTACAATTTCCGACGCTAGTTACGTCTGCAGAATTTGAAAAAAAAAAAGGGTATTTTCGAACCAGCCCATCTGGGCCCAGGTGGTTTTTTTCGGTTTTAGACAAAAATGTGAATATGCACTTAAGTGTAAAGCTGTGTACAGAGCTCAGTCGGTGACGATGTGTCACTACTGTTAAATCTGGAGGTTTGAGTGAGTCTGTTTTGTGTGGGAGGGGGAGATCTCACTTTATGAAATGTGCACAGGACTCAAGCTGTAGTGTGGTTCAGAGCCCAAGATAATTGTACGTCCCGACATTCCACCATTCATAGGTGAGACTAATGAAAATGAGGAAGAACCCCATTCAAGATAGTCTTACAGATCCGCCTGAGAAGGATCTGATTTTATTTAAAATTTCTTTTACGGTCTTTAGGCAGCTTTGGCTCAGGCTAAATGGGTGGTGATGGGAGAATTGGTGGAATGAAAAAAGTGGGAGAAAACGAGAGAACCCAGAGAAATCACACGGACACGGTGTTCGTCCACCACAAAGCCCATATGGCTCAAACCAAGAACCCCACGCACAAGAGGTGAGCGCTCTATCACGGCTACTGCGGCCCAAGCAGAGCCTGAATTGCCGCGCTCATCCTTCCCAGTGTCACTTGTCCATGCCTCACACCAACCACCAGGACATAACAGACGGTGTAACCATAGTGTAAGTTTTTCTTAAAAAAAAAAAAAAAAGCTATTCTGTTGTGATTTCCTGATTAGCTCTGTACTTCTAGTAATAGAAAGTCTATATCAATATGGAAGATTGATATTATTAATTTTTGTAAATATTTGTAGAGTCTAGTAATTTTGCACGGAATTTTATGGAAGAAATACATATTTTATACTTTTATGATATACTTAATTAATAATTTCATTTGTAAGTAATTTATTAATAATGATTGAAAGTAAAGAACATCAAAGTTCAACATCTATAATTTATTTAGTTGGAAGGGCTAATTCGTTCTAGTCGGTTACAAAATCAACAGATGAAAAAATGTTATTTAATCGTTTGTATTTGAGTGCTGACTGAGCTCGGAATACGTTCTTGTATTTCAATATTACAAAGGTAAAATGTTGTAGATTTTATTTACCAGTATTATTCTAGAGTTATAATGACAGTTGTGATTCCATTCTAACAATCTAAAATGCAATGGTTTTCGTGCACTTCTGTGACGTGTCCTCATTTCAGGAATCATTTAAAAAGAAAATTTAAGGGAAAACCCCACTGAGTTTTAAGGTGTGTGTGTTTTTTTTCAAGCGGGTCCAACCCGAAACAACCCAGTGGGTTTTCTCGGGCTAAGTCGTCCTTGGCAAACCCTGCACGTCTGAGAGAAAACGGTTTAAAAAATCAGGATGATCAGAAGCTGGGATAGATCCAAGGACCTTTTAATGCAAACTCAATGAGTTACCAACGATCCGTAAAATATTGAGAGAATGAAGGCTATATATCACGTAATTTAAAAAAGTCTAATTACAAGAAGCAAGGATATCAACCATTTGCCCCTTGTAAGTTGATGTCCGAACAATTTTGTAAATTGAAAATGCGCGTGCTTTAAATTTCTGATAGCGAAATTACGTACCGTATTTTTTCAGCAGCTTAACTGGGAACTTTCCCACGCATCTTCTGGATCAACATTCAATCTGACAAGCTTATCCCTTCTTTCATCCGTTTTTACATTCGGATAAACACAGGTATTCTCGTCGGATGAGATCCATTTTAATGGCACTATACCCCTAGCATCCGCTTCTTCCGGGAATTTCACAATAGCGTATTCCATAGTGTTCCCTGCATAAAGAAAATGAGAAGTAACGTTAACAATATATAACTTAAGGCTTCTCGCTACTCCCTGCCCCACTTTTTACCATTTTTCAATATATTTCAAAATCTAATAGCATTATCAAAATTATCAGAAGTTACATCTCTAGTATTTACAAATTACTATGCAATACAATGGACAGCGATCTCGAGATCTTGCCCATTGATAAGTGACTCTTTGTCAAAGATTATACGTCATTATTTAATTGACAACCTATCACTCTCCAATGGACAAGATCTCGAGATCGCTGTCCATTGTATTTCATAGTAATTTGTAAATACTAGAGATGTAACTTCTTATAATTTTGATAATGCTATTAGATTTTGAAACATTTTGAAAAATATTAAAAAAAGTGGGGGAGGGAGTAGCGAGGAGCCTTAACGTCATGCATTTGTTACAAAAGTTACAGGCAAACGAAATTAGGTTAACACTAATATTCCAATTATGTTAGGGAATGAAACTGTTGAAACACATTCAACAGACGTAATGTTAGAACTTTCAATTACAGAAATGCATTAA
>JAGDQP010058281.1:0-12587 GCA_022664845.1 Lepisma saccharinum
GATATTCACTAAAATAAAACCAGGTGAAAATAGACATAAATAGGAATACTTTAATTTCAGCTATCGTTTGTTTTATTAGTAAAATCCATTGTCAACTTCCAGTCGGCTGGCAGTTATTTCCTCTTTCAACTTAACTCATACGGACTGTTATCATGCTCGTTCTTGTGCCTGTGTGTTTATCTTTGTGCGTGTTTGGTGCGTATGTGTTTAAGAGGGACTGAAAGAGAGAAAGGTAAACTGTGTAAATATATATTGTCAGTTCATTAAGATCATTCTACCAAATTGTAGGTGGGTGCCTGACTGACAAAATAATAATGAGAACGCCCATTACAGTAGTTAATATTAACTTGATAGGCAGGTATATATTTGAATGTAACCACACTCTGTCCACGCAATGTTCGTAAACATAACTTTGCAGGGGAATTTTATTTTGAGGTGATTATTAACTGTAGCTGTGTCAAATCGTACATGTAAATTATAGGAGCCATATATATATTAAATAAATTATTTTACGGTGAGACGAAACTCAATTAGGGTTATATTGCAGTGTACTTATTTGTACCACCGTCATTTGAAACCTGTTGTTTGAGCGCTAAAGAATGCCATATGGTTTTAACTGGTGAGGTTTCTAAAGTCGTTTTACTTTAGATATTTCAGTCATACAACTTAATTGGTGTGAAAATCGAGAATAATGTAGATCCATTATGCTGCTACGAATCAACTCTATCTACTGAGAAATCTCTCGTCGATGCCACTCAACGTGAAAATAGAAGCGAGTGCTCAGAGGAAAACATTGAGTTAAAGCAGCAGCAGGAATCAGAAGGAGGATTAACATATTATCCAGGAACTTTCGAAATCATCAGATCTGCTGTCCAAGTAAGTAAATTGGAGTGGTATTTTTAAATCCATTCATACTTCATATCAATACAGTTCACTTTCAATTTCTATCAGGTTTGGGGATAGAATAGCATTTGTAAGAAAATATTGTATTTACTTTCTAAATTTCATTGTATGTACTTCGTAAGCTGTTTGAACCATTTGAAGGAATGCAGCTTTCATATTTATTACTATGTTTTATACCTTTTAGGCTGAGGCAAAAAGTAAGATATACCTTTAACATAAGCATCATATACAATATATAACCAACCATAAATATTATTTGATTCAGTTCATGTATTGCTATGTATGAAAGTAGATGTACTTTTAGCCAGAACAAATTTACAAATATTTTTGTTTAGTTTTTCTAATTAACATTGTGGAATGACACTATATATTGAACCCAGCTTTACAAAGTTACTCCCTGCCATATTTCAAGATTCAGTATGTGAACGGTTATAAAATTGTGTGCTGTGGAGATTAAGCGAAGTGCCTGAAAGTTTGATATCCAAGACTTAAAATAATAAAACACAGCACTACTCATAAAGTCTTGGAATGTCCCTCCGTTTCGGTAACGTTGGCAGCACAGAAATACATTGGTGCGAAGGTACGGCCTGAAATTTACTAAACGAAATTTAATAGCAACAGCATACACAGCATACACAGCAGCATTCATCGATTAATGGGGAAGAATGCAAGTTTGGATCCACCAAACGCACATGATGATTTTTTGAGAGTGTGCACCATCTTTTTGCTTTGTTCTATGGGTTTAGCCATTCTTTCCTCTGGTTCGTATACAGGCACAATTTCTGGCCGCCTCTAACAGTGTTCCCAAGGAATGGTGTGTGCTTACGACAAGGCAGAGGTAACGGGTCAGTAAAGACGAACACATGGTTAATCGCTAATTTTTGTTGTTATCGCTTAACACACGTGGTACCCATGTACTAATTTTTTGCACCTTACACAATGAATGCGAATGTCGCAAAACATTCCATTATTTGTGCCAATTCCCGCGCTGTTTGGCCTTGATTTTGGCGGTTTTCATCAACAAGAAGAGGTTTTGCAGAGTCATCCCAAACTCTCCGAATGCTTCTAGCACTGCATAAATAGTTTCAAGTGATCATCATTGATTCTTCCTGGTATTGTAATGTTGGCATAGGTCAATATTTAGTTATACGAGTCTTCCCTTAACTCTCTTTGCAAGCGGTACTCAACGGTTTCCATGGCAACATGTTACTGATGGGCAAATATTTACTTATACAGTTTCTCCCTTAACTTATTTGCAAAGATGTGAGTAAAAAATATGCATGATTATGGTATACATAAATTACGACCTCAACTATCGTCCCTCAAACTCGTATGGCATTAGGTTTGACAATCTTCAGTGAACCCAATTTGAAAATAATTCCTGCCACATGCTATCAAATATGGGCGAGAGTGTAACATTATGTACCAAATTGTTACTTGTTTCATTTTTCTTTTCGCATCTTTTTGCATAAAATTGTGTCCTTTCATCTATGCGGTGAAGCTTTGGTATCTCTGCTCGCTCGTTCCGTACTAGGGTTATTTTGAGTGCCTCCAGTTGTGAAAGGTAATTCACTTTAGTTTGATTTTTGTGGTTTTAACCACTAAGATTCATCTGTCGAAGTCATTTTGATATATATTCAATTATGTTCTATTAATGGGGCTGAGTTTGGTTGCCTTTGAGGATATATGTACTACTAATTTTGTGTTATTAATATCGTTTTTTTTCTTATCCATACACATTGGGTCAGTGAAGGCCTTTTGCCGTGTTCGATGTGCCTCGTGAACATTTGGATAACAATCCTGGAAGTGAGAGGTCCGATAGTATTTGATATTTTCTTAGTTTATTTCCTATTTGAAATAGAATCAATCAATTTCCAGGAAACAGAAATGCTGTCTATTGGTTTGGTGCATAATGTTTGTACTATATATTTACTGTAGTGTTCAGTTATCTTGGTAAACGTTTCTGTTGCACGTTATTTTCTTATTTTATAGTAGTAAATATTATGTGTTTAAATCTTAGATTTATTAACGTTACTAAACTGTTCACTATACAGTAACACTATCTCCATTCGACACTCGGATCTAGAACATATATGCATATTTATAATCAACATTAAAACTGTGTTTTTGTGTAAAATATTAGGTGCCAGTGTGCAGTATTTGAAGAGAAATTGGCGGTTAAACTTTTGAATATGCTTGTTTATCACCTGAGCTACATTTGAATAAATGGCGCTGGTTTACACTCAATCCCGCGAATTACGGTCAAAGACAGTCAAATGAATCTAATAGCTGCACGTCGCTTTACTCATAGTTACCAGAGACCATCACTGGTAGAAGTGTAGATTTGAGTAGAATCCGTAGTATGGCACATAAATACTAACCCTCATTGGCAGAGAAAAGTTATAATTTTTCCCTGTATTATGATTAGGATGTCAAAATATTTGAGCACACAAATCTTGGCAAGAACCCAATTTTATTGGGATATATTGTTGATGCAGTAGTCAGATCCTTGTCTTTGGAGTGTGATATAAAAACGATTAAATACAATTATACTTTAAATTACTGAAGGAAATGGGAATCAAATGTATATTAGTAGGTACTGGAGAGAAGGCGCTATTTTGTGGGGTATATTTTTACAAGAAATGTGTTTCTGTAGTCGGTTTTGACGTACATGTAATATTGTGACAGCTAATTATACGTGGCGCTAGCTTGGGGTAATTATACAATAGCCTGGAAACGCCTATCTCTTCTCAAAATAACGACGGAAGTGAAGCCTAAATACATATATACAGAAATTGTTTCTGTGTGCCCTATAGATATGGATTTATAAGCATTTTGCGTCCATTTGCGTCGTTTTTTTTTTGATTCACCATTGTTCCGAATTGTTCGAATTTTTCCGAGTTTTCTCCGAATTGTTCTGGCCTCGGAAATTGTTAGTCGTGGTATCAGAGGAGTATTATGGCCAGTTTAAAAACACTAGTGTTGTGATGACGAGGTAGCTATAATCTTAACTGTGTGCTTCACTTTTTGTTGGATGTTTCCCATCTACCACATTTACAAACATTTCAAGGTGTTATTACACTAAGTTTTCCTTTCTGAAGTTGATATTTTAGTAAGTACTGAAAACGTGTTCAACTGCAATACGTCTCAATGAATTCTTATCTCCCTGTGTGTCTTCTTTCACAGAACGAAAAAAAAAGATTACAGTGTCGTTACACTACTCAATACTACCCTGGGATAAGCACCTTTGTAACCCTGCAGAATGTGTTATGGGCTGTTTACTATGGTCCGTCTTCACTTCTTTTTTTTTTAAGGGAAAACTTGAATTTTTCGGGGGCTTTGTAAGCATAAGCAGATGCTTCATTCCAGGTGCTTGCCCGATATTAGTTTCATATTAAGCAAAATGTAAAAAATTGCTTGTTCTAATCAGTATTTTAAAAGTTTTCTAAAATTTCGAAGCCATTGAGGCCAGTTGAAGAATTTTGAGGTAGCCATTTGTAATCACTGGTTGCCTCATATAATATATTAAGTTTTATTCAGGTTAAACATACATTTGGTGCATGTTACATAATAATGCACCATCATTTTCAAGTTAGCCAAACTAGGATGCATTAAAGGTAATTTTAGTATAATCAACTGTCAATCAAAAGTGAATTTTAAGTGAGATTACCTATTTTTATTAAAAAGTACAGTCTCTTTCATGGCTTTTATAAAAAAAAAAACTTGCACTAAAGGAATGATAGAGTGGGCCTTGTATTATTTTATTTAATACTAGCCAAATGCCATAGCAAGTTTACAATTTTGGAATTTCCTGGTATGACACGAACGTCTCTTATAGAGTTAAAAACGTGCGCGCCATATGTACGCCAGGAACAGTACTTACAAACACATGTGGTAAAAAGAACACGGCAATGTGTTGCTGTGAACGAGAAATTGGACGGAGGCAGCAACGACAAATTTTATGGCAGCTTACAATGTTTGAACGGGACAATGATGCTTGAAGAAGCAGCAGTATGTACCCCGGCGTGCTGACCATACGTAGAAAATAATACATTCTGAGCACTAAGGTAAAATACAAGACGGTTGTAAAGTGGAGAATGTAAGCAAAGAACTGTTGGCCAAATCCAATGACTCGTGGTCCTGGAGCCCCAATGTTGCATAATTTTTAAACCTTGGTCCTAATGTTTATTGTATATTTTTTTAGCGCATCGTAGTAATTTGGATCTTTATGACTTTTCATTAATCGGAGTTCCCAGAATTATTGCCGTTACTTTAGGAAACATCGAAACATAACTAAACATATGTAATAATGAAATAATTTGAAATATTACACCACCATTAGGAAGATTTGTTTTTGCCAAATGTTTCGGTGGCCGATGTAGACCTCCAGATCCGTAATTTATACAACTAATCCTGATACATTTATCCATAATGATTTCAGCTCTATAATATTCAAAAACAAGTTCAAAACGGCCTGGCCTTTTTCAACTATTGTATTACGAGAGTGCTCACATTACACATATGATCCACGTGGCTTAGATCATTTTTGTCGTGTGGCAAAATCATTGAATTTGGCAGTCTTTTGAGTAATGTTATGGTAACATTATTCTTGTTATTCTTAAAGAGCGAATGTCGAATAGCAGCTATTATTGTATCGGTGTTTCTTTAGTGATTGGTATGCGTTGCGTTCTTGTTATCTTGTCGTCTTCAATCCAAACAGCGGTTTTGCGAAAGTCTTATCTTGGGTTAACACATCTTATCGTCTTAGTATATGTTGGACATATTATAACTTATGTCGAAGTCTTCATTAATGCATTGTTGTGATTCGGAAAGTATCTGCAAATGGTCAAAGTGGAGAATCCTTTTAAGTCAAAGAAGTATATGTCAAATAAAGAACGCTGGTTAAATGTCCTATTGTTTGCTTATACGTAATGCTTAGTACATTTAGCAGATATTGCTACAGTTATTTGTGTTAGATTTATCTGCAGCTGGTATTCATCTCGGCATTCGTTCTTCAAATCCTAGGGCACAGTTAAGAAATATATCTTATACACTCCATATTGAAACTATGGCACAGGTCAATTTAGGAGTTCTAGAAGTGACGTGTCTGATTACGAGTGCACAAATTTGTGATTGAAGAACGTTAGTTTAGAATTGTATGCCAATCTCTTTAGTTTGGTGGAATCTGGTTATATGTTGTTCAGTTGTGGTTTCCAACGTTACTTTAGAGAAGTTCGACCCTAACCTTATGGTCGTCAATATGTACTTAGAGCAATTTAAGGTCTATTTGACATCTGTGCCGAACGAATAGTTACCCTGTTGCTTGCAAATATTTCGCATGAGCTTTTCTCAACCCTAAAACTTTTAGTAGCCCCAGATCCTTTACAGATCCTGAGCAAGGCCATTTAACAAAGCCATTTAAGCATTGCTCAGGCCTTAATGTTATCATCGAATATTGTTGTGGACCGTTACAGATTTCATACGTTACGACAAACTGAGTTTCATTCTGGGGCAGAATTTGTGAGTATGTTAAGAATACAGCATATGAGGTGGGATTTTGGTTCTCAAGCTGACAACTTGCTGAAATACCAAATTCTAGTGTGTGTCTTCCGAGAGAATGTGCGAAGCGTTCGCTTGCGAACGACAAGTTAACTTTACAATGCTAATAGATATGTTGACCTCCGATGAACAAGTGGAGAAAGATGCGAGGTACTTTGATAAAATTAAGCCTTCAGAGCAACAGCAGGTTAGAATGGAAGATGTACAACAGATAGTCAGAGGTAAAGGTTTGTCACAGAGCAAAGAGAAACGTGTCTGTAATAGATGCGGAGGATCACGCAGTTCTGACAAGGAGTACAAGTCACGTTTACAGTGCTTGGAATGTGGTCGCTTAAAACGTATTTGTCAAAGGCGAAAGGAAAATGTACTGACTGGGAATCCAAACAGTTTAGTACCTTTCTTCGAATACGGTAATTATGTTCCCGACCATTCGGAAACGAAGGGAGAGCAGGCAGCGAAGGGCCAACCGATATCTCAGGACAGTTGCTGCTACGATATTTTCATGTACGGTTGTGTTCAGGGTGTGGCTGATAACGGAAATGAGAGCAGTACAATATATTGGGTGGAACTACAGATTGAAGAGCAGTACGTAAAAGTGAAAGCAAATACGCCTCACGATAAAAGTTTCATTTCCATGAATTACTTTTACAATCAGGTGATAACAGTTTACTGAAGTCTGGTAAACAAGTCTTGCACTTAGTAAACAATACATAGACTTAACGCAGGTACAAGTTACGAGGAACGATATTTCTTCCCTAACGCGAAAATTACTAAAATATTTCTCCACATTGACGATTAAGAATCTAGATGGTTTTATTGTTGTAGACTTTCTAGCTTATCTTCAACTCTACTCCATTTAGTAATTTTCCATTGAGAACTTCCGAAAGATCTTCAGTTTCTTAACTACGGTCACCTAATTCATTTTAGTCTTCAAAATTTAACCTGAAAAATAGAAGAGACAATGTTCTAAGTGCGCATACGTTACTTGTTCGTACTGCACTCTTCGTAAGATCTTCTAACATTAATATAGAAACCTACTAAAACAACAAATAAAGCACTTACCGCCCATTCAATTCATGTTACCTTATCTTTAACAAATAAAGCATAAAAGGTATTGCATAAAAGCATAAAGACCGTCGCGAGGGGCTGTTACGATTCCAAGAGAAAACAATTTCGAACTTTTTAAATTATTCCATTGAAAGCAACTGAACATAATATGGCATTGAAAACTATATAAATTAACAAGCTACTGTGAGCGGCGAGAAATTACTACTTGTTTTTTTCTGTGTCGTAAAGAAAACTACGCAGGGTCACATTTGCACCACGCGGAGGTTCCAGTGTTAAGACGAAAGCCTAGTACTAACGATCCGTTAAAACACAATTCCTTGTTTTGCAAATACTGTCGAAACGTCAACAATAAAAATATATTAAAGGAACTTTTATTCTAATTTCAGGCGAAACAACACCGACGACACAATTCTGTCACGAAACGTTTCCAATGTGAAATGTGCGGGTATAAATGCAATTATGAGAGTACTCTGAAAAGACATACGTTAACACATACAAACGAAAGACCTTTCCAGTGTGAAATATGTAATTATAGATGTACTCAAAAGAATAGTCTGAAAATACACATGTTAACACATACAGGCGAAAGACCTTTCAATTGTGAGATATGTAAATATAAATTTAACCGCGTGTGTCATCTAAAAAGACACATGTTAACACGTACAGACGAAAGGCCTTTTCGGTGTAAAATATGTGGACAGAAATGCAAACATGAAAGTAATCTGAAAAGACATATCTTAACACATACACACGAAAGACCTTTCCAGTGTGACATATGTAATTATAAATTTACTCAAAAGAGTAATGTGAAAATACACATGTTCACACATACGGACGAAAGACCTTTTGAATGTGAAATATGTAAATATAAATGTACTCGAAAGAGTGCTCTGAAAATACATATGTTAACACACACAGACAAAAAAAAATTCCAATGTAAAAAATGTGAATATAAATATAAAGATGTAAGTAATCTGAAAAGACACCTATTAACACATACAGGCGAAAGACCTTATCAGTGTGAAATATGTGGATATAAATGCAATTGTAAGAGTGATTTGAAAAAACATATATTTACACATACAGACGAAAGACTTTTCCAGTGTGAGATATGTAATTATAAATGTACTCAAAAGAGTAGTCTGAAAATACACATATTCACACATACGGACGAAACAGCTTTTCAGTGTGAAATATGCAAGTATAAATTTACTCAAAAGAGCGATCTGAAAAGACACATGTTAACACATACGGACAAAAAACTTTTCCAATGTAAAATATGTGAATATAAATGTAAACAAGTAAGTAATCTGAAAAGACACATGTTAACACATGCAGGCGAAAGACCTTTTCAGTGTGAAATATGTAAATATAAATTTACTCGTAAGAGTAATCTAAAAATACACTTGCTAATACACACAGACGAAAGGCCTTGTTCAGTGTGAATCTAAAAGTAATCTAAATAATTGCCTAAGAAGCACATACTAATTTACAGGGGAAGGTTTGTAATGAGAAAAGTGTAAATGAATTCAAATTGTGATTTTTTCACAATTGTTTATGGTTGTGAATTACTAATACGAAATACATAAAGTGGGTGTGATTATCAAGTATAGTGACATAATTAAGAAACTACCGCACTTATCAGGAATAAAGAAATGCAATACAAAGCTTTTGAATAAAAATCAGATAAACAAATATGACAAATATTTATAGTGTAGTTGGCAACACTACATCCAGAGGAAGTCTGCATTTTGTAATACCAAAATTGTTTGATAAACTAACAGGAATGTAACATTCAGAGTATTTTGTGAGTAATTAATGCATTATTTAAATATAATTGGCACAAAACGTACATTAAAAATTAAACTAGTACGTTGAATCACCAATGGGCTGAAGGCTGACAATATCAATTGTTCTTGATTTTTTTCGAATTTGAAATGTAAAAAAAAAATATTTGTTTGCCTTGGACGCCCCCCGGCCTCCCGCCATGGTAATGCTAGGGTTAATTAAAACATCGAATAATAATTTTAAGCGTCAAATATTTCATACCTTAAAAGAAGACAAGCAATATAAGAACAGAACCATGCATAAATTTGTGACCAAATATATTTTAAAATCCAATAAAATTGAAGAATTATTTTAACATTAAAAGACAAAAATACCATTATTTTGTGTGAGGTAAAGTAAACCATGAAAGTTGTAGGTAAAGAGAACTGCTGTTATGAAGTCATAACTGTACATTAAATTATTCAAAAACATTTTTATATTGGTGTATGGTCTTTCTCGGCCATTTCGGCATGCTTTAGCAAGCGGAAGCAAGTTAATGGTAAAGTAGAGCCCGTTTATTTTAAGTTTGGAGTTGATAATTTATTACTTAAACAATTCATTGATGAAATTCACTGTCATTTAGAATTTGGATGCTGTCTTAGTTAATTGTACATATTGTGACATGTTCTTCTCATGAGATTTAGAAATATGGAAATTAACTGTGCATGCTATAAAGTTAGAAATTTTGCATGTTTTAAAACTTTTGTCGTTTTCATTGTTTGTATTTAATAACATGCTTCGCAGGCTGCCAATTGCGCTGGGAAACAATAAATAACTACTTGGCAGAAGGTTAGTGAATCTTCGCGCAACACATTTTGTATATATTATGTTGTACATTATCTTGATTAAAGATTTATCCTGGGAGTAGACGCGCGGGGTGTCTGAACACTTGTGCGTAAGATGTTTTTTTCGTTAACACAAGTGGACTATATGCATGTGATTTTTAGTACCTCAGGATATTCTCCTATCGTCATATTTCATATTTACTTTAGTGCCCAATTGGCTGGTGGCAGTGGCGAACGACATTTAGTCTGGCTAGGGCGATAATGGATTCGCGTGGTGTGTCTGAACAGTAAGCCAACACTATTGATATTATTTGTGGCTATTTCGTGAAAACCGATTGACTACTTGTATGTGGCCTTGAGTACCTCAGGCGATTCTTCTCTCATTACATGCTATATTTAGTTCAGTACCAGATTAGCTGGTGGCAGTGGAAGGCGATGTTTAGTCTTACTATGTGTTCATGTATTTCGCACGACCGTTAAAGTAGCAAAACGATGTAAATCATTATTTTGCACATTTCTGTTGCTATTGCCACAAAGTTTATTTTCTTTTCAATCGGATATTATTATAATAGATATAGTTAGAATGGAACATCGTGGATTCAGAAGAATGTATTAATATGTGTCAGTACATGATACTGAATGTGAGTAGTATCTGATCTGATAAGTTAGGAGAAAGGCTAGCAGAGCAGCACTAACAAAGGAGAAGTTTCTGCATCAGCGACGCATAAACAGTTAATGCAAAATAATAATTCAGGAGAGTCATTTGCACAAATCCATAAGGGAAATTATTATATAAGGAGGAAAATGGAATAAATTTTGTTGTTCCAGAAGCATCTCGACACGAATCTTGCGTCATATCTTCATTGAGAAAAAATAGTTGCAAGAAATACAAAGACACCATTACAATACTACTTAATATTTATCGCCAAGAAAGTCACTAACCACGTTACAAACTCCACACGTATTTACATGATAGTCATGGAAATTTGTCCTCTGGGAGTTTAGCATTATTTAGTGTATGATGCATCGTTTAGTTTTTAATCCCCTTATATTTATGGAATAGATATGCACTCTTTCGACAAAGCCTGCCACACCTGTTCATCAGACAACTGCTTGCATGGCCGATAAAATGATTTTTAAAAAAAGCTAAATGATTTTTTATCCAACTCCCAAAGTACATATTTCCGTATCTATTTACAAGGAAACTATTGATATTTTCTTCTAGAAGTAGCTGTTCAAATAGAGGTTTGTTGGCTGTTCAAATAGGAACGTGTATTTAGGAATAGGTTGTGACTAGAGTAGTTTTTAAAAAGAAACGAAAAAAATGGTCGCCGAAAAAAACAGGATAAAACTTTTTTTATATATATTTTTATGCTACTTTGGAAAATAACGGTTTTGTTTACTTTTACGGGGTCCCTGGCAACATTTTATGATCAATGAAGAGGTTAAAATGTTAGTTGATGTTCAAAACATTCATATAGAAAAAAGTCCACAATGGGACTGCGTCTGACAAAGTTTTGAAGCAAAATGTAAGTTTTCTGGGTTTGGGACAAAGATGCCTAAGGGTCAGAAGAGAACAGAACGTTTCTCTCATGTACAAACGTGCTAATGAGATATGTTGCATTCCTAATGTAAATTGAATGTTTTTGTGCATTGTTTAACGTAAGATCATCCAATTGAACGAAACCTAAACAACAAATCCATTAGGTGTGTTAAGTAGGGGATATTCGTGATGAAAAGACAAAAATAAAAACATTTACGTCAGTATAAAACCACGTTTCTTTTTTGCTTCGTGAAAAAATAATCAATTTTTCCTGGTTTCTTTCTCCAAAATTTTCGTTTTTTCCCGGCTTTTAAAACACTAGCTTGAACAAAACTGTTTTAGTATGTTTTTCAAAACGGTACTTACTTTCCGGACACACCTCGTATAAGAAAGTAATTTATATAAGGAAATAATTGTTACATTAATTACATAAATAGTTAAGTATCCTTTGCCATTTGCTATTTCTATCTGAAACTAACGTAAGCTCATGAGACAAGTTATGGGCACCGCGGGCCAGCAAGCTACTCTATTTCCGCTCAACACAAAACGTAACTTGATATGTGCTGTGTGTGTGAGCTCATTAACCCATAAACTCACACATGTTATGCTTATGCATATATACTTACGTTTTCAACAGCTGTCACTGTATCCATAAAATCGGCAACGCTACTAGATGAACTGTGTTCATGAAACTGGCATCAACGTTTTATCACTCACCCTCGTCACTAAAGAGTCATCACTGCTCTTATTGGGATGGCACCTTCAGTAATGCCCTGGGCGCTATCTTACTACCTTTCCCGGGGTGAGCCAAAGTGCCTAACTAAAGGCTACAAATGAATTCAATTATCAGTAGTCTACGGGCGATGCGATATTAGGGTTCGGATGTATTGCACACTACATGA